>CM046667.1:143339514-143409237 GCA_025594165.1 Tamias sibiricus | reverse complement strand
TTATGTTTTTAGTATGTATCCAAGGTCATGAATACCCTGATTCAGCAGCATATGAACTCAAGGTCATAAACATTTGCCTATGAGTGTGCACCCACTGATGTAACCTTTTGGCACTATGTCTTTTTTTTTTTTTTTTTTTTTGGGGGGGGTCTGGCCTGCACACACATGCACACACACACACACCTAAATGGAACTGGCTGGGACAAAATGGGGCTGAAGCTGGAGGCTGTGGGTCGGGGAGCTGATGCCACCTCTGAATAAAGAATGTCTACTCTCCCAAAGGCATCTTGCATCTTCTTCCAACTGCTGGGATCCCATGTCTGTTTCCCAGGGTCTGAGCCACCACCTGACACTTGGCACAGCCAGTCTGAGGCAGTTTCAGCATGGCCTATTGGGAAGCACTTCGTGCGGGAAGTTTATAAAGGCAAAATATGAGGAGGATCACATCAGATACTTTGAAACCATTATGCTTGGCCACAAAAATTAGTAATGAGGTGACGCTAATCCAGGTGGAACAGACAGTTGCAGAATTGTGTGTGCATGGTTTTTGTTGTTGTTGTTTTTGTGACAGTTACTATCAGGCAATCAAGCATGAGAACCCTTCCTTCAAAGCCTACCAGGTTTGCTTATTTAGCTCTTGTCAGGGTTGACACAAAAGACACCATTTTTATCCTGACACTTTCACACTCTAAGTGTATTTAGTAGATCAATTTTTTTTTTCATTATGCATCTGGCCTTTGTGGGCTATGGAAACCACTCTCCACCATAAAATTATAAAAGATATTCACTGACAGCAAATTGTAGCACTTCAAAAATTTTAACGTACTGGAAAATTTATTTTGGCATGAGAGATGGTGTTGGGGATCACCCACTGGAAGGTTACTCAAGTGCGCCAACATCATTTGTTGAGTAATGTATGCTTTACACACTGAGTTAAAAAAATGTCCTCTTTGCCAGTGGCCTGAAGGGACAGTAGGGAATGTTGGGGACAAGGAGACAGAGAGACAGAGTTGGGGGGGGGGGGCAGAGAGACAGAGAGAGCGAGAGTGAGAGCGGGAGCAAGAGAGAGGGAGGGAGACACTAAGACATTTCCAAGGAGAGGAAAGAAGTTTCCCTGGGGAGGCTGGGAGGAAGGCTTACAGAACCCTCAGCATTCTGGAGGGACCCATGGCCCTCCAGGTCTTCCACATCATCTCAGCCGTGTCCGTCACAACTGAGAGGAAACCAGCCTTTGCTAGTTGGCACTGTCGAGGGCACTGCAGAGACATAGTGAGCTTATGATCCCAGCCAGCACTGCAGTTTGCTAGCTTTCAGAATCCCTTTCTGAATTGGGTTTTCTTGGCATCTCCAGACTTTGGTTGGCATGCACCAAGAGACCCCACCAGCAAGGTCCAGGCAAAGGCCAGGCCGGAAGGTCCCTTCTGGGTCTGTCAAGATAGTGTTGTGTGGCTCCCGGCTCTAGGTTACCAGAGAACATCAGAAGTGACTTTCTACCCCACGGTCACCTCTACAAAGGGTTTCATGGCAGCTTCTCCCACACCTGAGTTTGTCCTCGGAGAACACACAGTCCTGCTTGCTCATGACAGACAGCTGGATTTGCCATGAGCTTTCCTACTCCTGCTCCTGAATAGGAGTCTCTAGGCCTTCTCCATGTTGACCCAGGAGCCGATGGAAATCACCCCAAACCCCGCACAAGTCCTGTGTCTGTGGCTTGCAACCCGCCCTAGGTTGCCAAGTTCTGGTAGGTTAGAGCTCTTTGGTCATGAGCCACCAAATGCAGGTCCAGCTGAGTGAGTTGAGGGCGCTCAGGGGCGTGTTTGGGAGAAGCGCTCAGAACTGAATCTAGGAGCTGAGCAGTGAGGCAGGTGTCAGGGAGGATAGCAGCAGAGAGAGGGAGTCAGAGAGGAGGTTGGGCTGCAGGGCCTCAGTCTGCTGCATGGAGGCTGAGGTCTCGGATGAGGCAGGAGCAGGGGACAAAGCAGCCGGGCAGAGAAGCCTCAGTGTGCGTGGCTTGTTTTAAAAGTGAGGGGAATGCTGGGCGGGACTACTGCAGCAGGGAGGCCCACTGCCCTGCCGCCTGGTCCTGAGCTCCTGACCCACTGCGTCTGCACGCACCGTCTACGGCTGCTTGAAGCCGCCTGTGTTTGGGGCTATTTCTCGTGCAGCTGCAGTAGCAGGCTCCTTAGCCATGGCTACAAAAGCAATGCCAGAAAATGATGATTGCTAACGTGTATCCAGCACTGACTTCCTGTGGGTCCTCATTCCCAGCACTTCACTTACGTCAGCTCAACTACCTCTCAGGACAACACTGCTTGTGGTGAGAGTGCACACTCTCACGGTCTCCAGTCCCTAGACAAGGGAGCCTAGGTGCGGAGCCGGTAAATGGTCGGTCAGAGGTCCCATGGCTGTCACAGGGATGCAGTACAACTGAGTCCCGGCAGACTGGCTCCAGAGCCCCAGCCTCTTAGCCATAGTGCTAGGTGGCCTGCCCTGGTTCTTCTTCTAGCAATGTAGCTTCCTGTGGGTGGACAATGGAGTCATGGGTCAGAGGGCCACAGCAGAGGCTGGGCTCAGGGGCTTTCCCTTTTTATTTGGGAAATGTGCTGAGGGACCGTAGAGAGACCGACATAAAACTCCACCCCAAACCTGAAAGCAAGTAGCAGCACCTCTCTAGTGCAAAGGGAAGGCTGCGGTCCACGGGTCCTCAGGCCTAGGATCAGGAACACCCTTCAGACGTTCAGTGTGACTATCCAGACCCGAGATTCTGAGCAAGTGGCAGCATTGTCAGGGCAGCAAATGGAGCACACGTTAACACAGATGCGAGATGCGACTGGAATGAAAACAATACTCGTGTAGAGCCGTCTCGGAGACTATGGGCATGTGATGCTCCAGTACACTGAATAAGTTTCTCCTGACCATACCCTCCTGCTGTCCTGCGTGCCCAAATGCCACGGGCATAGGGTAGAGAAGCAAAATGTGGAGCAGGCCCGGCTGAGAGTTAGAATGTTCAGGAGAGACAGAAGATTAGTGCGGGACGTGAGGGGCTCACCCCAGAGTAGTGGGACAGGCTCACGCATGGTACAGCATGAACTGGAGCCTCCCGGTCTTTTCCAGACCCTGGCCCAATGCTGCGCAATGGCTCCTTGTCACCTAAGAGTCCTCACTGCTATGTAGACACACACACTCAGCTTCACTGCTTTTTCTGTTTAAAACTAAGAAGTGCTCAGCACAAACAAGCACACACAATACGAGAGCGTGCAAGATGGCAATTGCGATGCGCAAACTCCCCCTTCCCCCATCCTACACTGTGAGGGGAGGGAAGAAATTGGCAGACACCCCCAAGATTCCATCCCTGTTGTGCACGCCCCGCATATTCTACTCCCCTTGAGGACAACAGGGAGCTGTGAATAAGATGGCGTTCGTACCTTACATCACTGTGCAAGGGGGGAAGGGTTTTGCGGAAGGAATGAAGACACCTCGCGTTTGGCCTGCAGCCCAGGTGTGATAGGGCAGTGGGATAGGTTGTTGAGAGACCAAAAGCACACCCAGAGACAATGTGGGACATAAGGTTTATTGGAAAAACGCTAATGGGGAAGATCCTGTGGTGACAGGTAGGACAGGTGCCTTGCCAGAAAGTCTCTAGAGGTGACAGGCCAGACAGGTGTGCCTCCCTTTCACAGGGAGCCTCTGGTGCTTCACCAGAACATAGTACCTCGATGCTGTGCCCAGGGGTGGCTGGCTGGATGAGCACTTCCCACTGCACAGCTCTCTGTTCCACACCAGGTACTGCAGGGCCACGGGTTTCTGATTGAGGCCACAGAAGCAGTGGCATCCTTGGTTGGCATTGTTCCTTGTAAGACCAGCACCTCAAGCAGCAGCTGTCCCGGCATGCGAGCCAGAACGCACTGCCTACAGGCGATGCTCATCTGCCCTATTTGCCATGTATGTGAGGAAGAGAGACTCTGTGTCCTTCAAAATGGTATTCACCGGGGCCATTCCAGTTGTTCCCCTTCCTTGGCCAGGTTCCTGGGAACTGAAAGTGGCATTTCAGGGACATGGCAGTGCACTGTCCTTCTTCTTTTAAGGATGGAACACCCCTTTGGCTTGGCTTGGGGTTGATCCAGGGGGAGATGAACCCGAATGGTCCTGAGCAAGCCAAGAAACCGTATCTGAGAAGGTCTGAAGTCTTCCCTGAGCTCAGAGACACCCTCTCTTGCTGGTCTTGGGAAGAAAGTCACCTTGACTGCTCCAGCTGCAAACAAATGACATCTGGCAACCACCACTTGAGTTTGGAAGAGGCCGCTGCAACTCAGATGACATCCTGCCTCGACATCCAACGCCTTGCTCACAAGCCCTGGGAGACCCTGACCAGAGGACCCAGCTAAGCCATGCCCTGTCTCCTGACCCACAAAATAGGTGCGATGATAAATAGGCATGCTTTCTGTTACCTTTAAAAGAAAAAAACTGAGATGACATTCCTACAATATAAATATGAACATCTTTAAAAGTGTATGATTCACCAGCATCTAGCTCATTCACAGTAGTACACTACCATCGCCACTATCTGGCTCCAAATGGTTTCAAGGAGACCCCAAAGTCATTAACAGTCGTTCCTCACTCCCCCTTCCCTAGGCCCTGGCATCCATTGCTCTGCTCTCTTTCTCTCTGGATAGTTCATACATGTGGAACTCTACAACATGGGACCTTATGAGTCTGACTTCTTCCACAGAGCATAATGTGTCCCACGTTCTCCCTCGTTTGTGGGATCTATCAGATCCTCATTCCTTTTCACTGCTCAGTAATGAAGCATTGTATTCATGTACTGTTGCTGCCTGAAGCAATTGCCACTTGGAGCAACGACGCCACGGGAGAAAATTCGGAGGCAGGATGGAAATGAAAAAAGGTCTTTTCTTCTTCTTCTCTCTCTGGCTTCAGCAACCTCTCCAACTCCAACCGCTCTAACTCCAACCACCAACTTCAACCACCAACATCCAACTACAAACTCCAACTCCAACCTCTCACCACCAGCCACTAACCCTCACCCGGTTAAACACATTTTGCTTTCGCAAGGACAAGCGCTTACAGCTCGAGCTTACGGGTGCGTCACACAGTGTCCACGGGCATACAAAGATTCTTTGAATAATGTGTGAATATCAGGTGGAACTTGAACATCTTTTATGGCTCTCAGCTAACCGCAATCTTAGCTATCTCCTTCATTAGGGCTCCTGCATTTCCCCCCTTTTGTTTTAAAAGAGGGGATGCTCTAGGACGTCCATGTGCAACCAACATTCTTACCCGTCATCGGATAATCAAGGCTGTGCCCTTGACTCCTGTCTTAGGTTGATATGTCGGCCACATGAGACTGTCCCGTGCGACTGTGTCTGTCTTAGGTTGTCCCCCTCTGGGGATCTTACCCGTCATAGGCTAACCAGCCATCCAATCGAGCCCTTCAGGATCAACTGTGTGTGTGTTGACTAACAGCCGTCCGATCGTGAGGAGATGCTGCGGCTTTAAGGCGACAAGCCTACTGCTGACGAGCCAAGTTTCCATAGCGTATCAAGTTCTTTACACAAATCAGCTGCCCTTAGTTTCATCAAGTAACGCACTGAGTTCTCTAGACAAATACCCGCAAGGCATTGTCCCGAAATGTCCCAAACAATGAAAGATCAAAATGTCCACTTGTTATAACACGTTGATCCAGGAGGCCCCATGCATGCAGAGCAGAGGCCACACTGCTGGTGAGGTTGTTTGATGCTTGAGCAGCAGGGATGCTTGCAGCGACCACGATCCCTGCAGTTGTAGCAGCAGCCATCTTTTTTATGTCTACACAATGCCACCGGCAAATCTTCAGGGCCCGCTACCTAAAAACTCAAGCATCCATTATTAAGGGAAAGGCAGTGCTATTCCAGCACTGAGTCAAGAGGTGAGCTGTCAAACTAAAAAACAGAATTATTAGATTAGAAAAATAAAGTTGATCTCTGCTCACACACATTGCTGCTTGAGCCCCCACAAACATAAGCTGGCAAAATACCACATTCAGAATAAATCAAAGAAAAACTGAGGGTGTTTACTGCATTAAAGATAGATTAAAGAAAAGCTAAAGGCACTTTGGAAAAATAATTTGTTAGCTGGAAACCTCGGGTCTCTGCATACACAGCAATCCTTTACCTGTTGAAATAATTCAAATTAATCAGCTATTAAACAAATAAAGTCAATTACAAATAAACAATCCCATGTCAAATACCAAAATATCAGGTTATACAGTATTAGTCATATTCATAGCTGAAGAGAAGTCCCAGAGACGCCTATGACTCAAAATTGATTATCACTTTTAAATTGATTATCTAATTAGAATATTCTAAACTTAAATGAATTAAAGCTATTTGGATCCATACCTATCTATCTAGCTCTCTATATATTATTTATTTTTTTATAAGCGCTTTGTTATTTGTGACGTCACACTGGACAGACACACAGATAAACATATATTTGTGACGTCACATGAACATGAAATTTAGACAAATATACAGACAGAAAGACATATGTAAAAGAAAAAAATTACAATTGTGTGCACACTAAAGTATAGTGCTAGTAACACAGCTCTCACTCTCATGTGGCTACCTACATCAGTTGCTTGTGGTCACGATGAAGTATAAAAGAGGATATAACCTGCTGAAGATTTCACAGAAGAAATGGAGATATCAGAAACTTCATGATCATCAAATTTAAACCATCGCTGTCTTACCGCATTCTTACAATAGGCAGTGTAGTGGCCTCCATCCAGCCCACCGTAGTGATTTGAAACAGAAAACAAATTATATTTCTTTAAATTGTTCTTTGGACCAATAACATACTGGGACAAGTCAGGATTTTCTAAAGGGAAGTCCACAGATGTCTGTAATTTTTGCTTACACCTGCCATTATAGGAAAAACGTTTCAAATGTACTATAAGAACAGGTGGTAACTTCCAGAATTCTATCTTTTTTAGAGAATCCCGTTGAGCTCTGCAATAACTGCAATAAAATCTTGAAGAAGCCCTAATAGGAGATGGTTAATTGCGGTTAGCTGACGGCCATAAGAGATGTTCTGGTTTCCACCTGAAAGAATCTTTGTATGCCCGTGAACTATGTGACGCACCTGTGGTCCTTGTTAAAGCTAAAGATATATAACCGGGTGAGGAGTCAGACTAGGAGATAGAGAGAAGTTGTTGCTGGTCGGGCCGAGGCTGCCGAAGAAGAAAGAAGAAAGAAGAAAGAATCTCTCTCTCTCTCTCTCTCTCTCTCTCTCTCTCTCTCTCTCTCTCTAAGAAAGTAAAAGTAAAGGAAAGGAAAGGAAAGAGTCAGTAGTCAGAAGAAGTAAGGAGTCAGAGAGGTTGCTGAAAGAGCCAGTGTTAGAGTTTTGAGAGCTAGCTAAAGCCGAAAAAAAAAAAAAAAAAAAAAAAAAAAAAAAAAAAAACTTCTTTCATCTTCATTCTGCCTCCGAGTTTTTCTCCCGTGGCGTTGTTGCTCCAAGTCAGGAAGCAACAAATGGTGGCCCGTACGGGGACTCGGCCGGCAGATAAGAAAGGATAAGAAATAAGAACAAAAAGTAAAAGATAGTGAGGAGAGCGAAGAAGAAAGCATAGCCTCTGACTCAGTTGAGACCAGCAAGAAGAGAGATCAGAGAGGAAGGTCTCCTCCACTAAGCCGGTTAAGAATTAATTAAAAAAGCGAAAAGCCGAAGCGAGTAGCCAGTGAAAAGCCGAAGCGAGTAGCCAACGAACATGATCAGCGCGTTACTTGATGAAACTAAGGGCAGCTGATTCGCTTAAAGAACATGATGCGCTATGGAAACTTGGCTCGTCAGCAGTAGGCTTGCCACCTTAAAGCCGCAGCATCTCCTCAAAATTGGACGTCCTAGAACATCCCCTATTTTCTTCAAGTAAGATAGATGAAAAATATAAGATAGATGAAGAAGCAAAAAAGAAATGTCATATTTTATTAAAACTGAAGGGGGGAAATGAGGAAGCCCTAATAGGAGATGGTTAATTGAGGTTAGCTGACAGCCATAAGAGATGTTCTGGTTTCCACCTGAAAGAATCTTTGTATGCCCGTGAACTATGTGACGCACCTGTGGTCCTTGTTAAAGCTAAAGATATATAACCGGGTGAGGAGTCAGACTAGGAGATAGAGAGAAGTTGTTGCTGGTTGGAGTCAGGCCGAGGCTGCCGAAGAAGAAAGAAGAAAGAAGAAGCTCTCTCTCTCTCTCTCTCTCTCTCTCTCTCTCTCTCTCTCTCTCTCAGCTCTCTCTAAGAAAGTAAAAGTAAAAGAAAGTAAAGTAAAGAAGTAAAGAAGTAAAGAGTCAGTAGTCAGAAGAAGTAAAGAGTCAGAGAGGTTGCTGAAAGAGCCAGTGTTAGAGTTTTGAGAGATAGCTAAAGCCAAAGAATAAAAAAAACCTTCTTTCATCTTCATTCTGCCTCCGAGTTTTTCTCCCGTGGCATTGTGGCTCCAAGTCAGGAAGCAACAAAATCTGTTGTTAGCTGTGAGTTTTTCTTCTTTGGAAAATAATCTAAGGCAATCCTGTAATGTACATTTACTTGTGGATGCTAGTGGTAGAGATAAATACATGAAGGTCTCAAATGTCCTAGATTTTTTGTGACAGGTGAGGCACTGTACTGTGGATTTGAACTGACCCTGAAAAAGTGCAACAATAATAGACTCATTAAGCTGCTTATGTTTCTGCCAAGCATGTTCTGCAGCTTTAAAGTCATGGAGATGATCATTATTTTCTTCTTTTTGTGTCTTTTGATTATCATCTTTATTTAGGTCCTCATGGATTCCATCCATGAGGAACAGAAGCAATTCTTGTAAATCTTGTTGGCTATATCCTGCAAACTGGTTATTGATCTTTCCAATAGTGATTTTTAAGTTTTTGGGACTGATATATCTATCTATACTGTCCTGTCCACAGGGCTTTTAAGATTATGTCAAACTCTTCTGCCACTTCACCCTTATGCCCCAACAAATTTGACCTGTTAATATCATCTTGATAACAGTTTTGGCTGAAATAATCAGCCAAATGTGGGGCAATTACATAGGCGCTGCAGTATTGAGTTCATATAACAAGTATTTCCCAAATTACGAAGTCCAGTAAGAGCTGGCCCAGATCCTCCAAAAACAGGATTGAGGTTCCGGATCTGAGAAGCAGAAAGCCCTGGGATCTTAGCTTTAATTGTTTTTTCAGTGGCCCCTAGAAAACAATGTCCTTTGCCTTTTTTATAATGATTTAGATTTTTATTTTTAACACCTGCGGGCTTGGTTGCTAGGTGTAGCCCCATTTGATGTAGAATATCTCTTCCCCATAGGGTAACTGGCAAGCTGGGTCAAAACATAAGGTTGGAATGCTCCTTTGTGCCCTTCATTATCTTCCCAATTTAAGACTACAGCACTTTGTGCTGGGGTGTTAGTATACCCCAAGCCTCTTAAACTGGTTGAGGCTTTCTGCAGAGGCCAGTGCTTGGGCCATTGTTGTAGATTTATGATGGAAGAGTCAGGCCCTGTATCAATCAGCCCCTCCATCTCTACACCTTGAATTTTTATTTTGCACATAGGCCTCCGTGAACAATCCTGAACCCAGCAAGCCATAGGTCCTGAGCCAGTGGAACCAAATCCTCTCTTATTTCTATTCTTGGCATACTCTTGAAAGAATTGTGGAAACTGGGAAGGAGAAGCATCTGAGCAATTCTATCTCCCTGGTTTACAGAGATAATGCCTCTAGGTGAACTTAGCATTATTTTTATCTTTCCTTGGTAATCGGAGTCAATAACACCTGGTGTTACTTGAAAACCTAATAAGCTTTTAGAACTTCGCCCAAGGATTAGTCCCATAGTCCCTGAGGGAAGAGGTCCTCTGACTCCCGTAGGAATCAGCTGAACCCCCATTTCAGGTGTTAGCACTATCCAGGCGGTGGAACAGAGATCTAGTCCTGCACTTCCTCTTGTCCCTCTGACAAGGGAGTTAGTGGGTAGGAGGGATTGTGACGAGGAATCATCTGGATTTGAGGACGTTCCTCCTGTAATGCCTCGTACATTTGTGGGCCCCGGGGCATTGGGCCCCGTGCCCCATTTTTTGAAATCCTGGACAAATCATTTCCATAAATATCATATCTGGAATGGCATTGATTGGCCCAATGTGTACCCTTTTTACACCTGGGGCATCAGCCTGGGGCACGGTATGAATTTGATCTTATTTCTCTTGGGGGATATTTCCTAGCATATCCTGGTTGATTATGATAATTTTGTCTGGAATATCCTGTTTGATTTCTAGGTTGAGCCCTTGTGGAATTTTGAGGGGATGAACCTCTCACTGATGCAGCAATTACGTTGCCTGTGATAAAGGCCTCGTTAATGTCTTGACACAGTCTGATATAAATTGATAAGTCTTTTTTATTTCTCCACGGCCTCATTGCATCCTGGCAATATTTCTTAGTGTTCTCGTATGCTAATTGGATGACTAGGGGCATTGCTTGTTCAACTTCCCCAAAAACTCTGCTTGCTGTTCTTAAGAGTCTATCTGCAAAATCAGCATACGGTTCATTAGGCCCCTGTATTACTTTTGATAGGCTGCCCTGCAAATCACCTGTTCCTGATAAGGTCTTCCAGGCTTTAACAGCGGCTGTGTGTATCTGGGCATACACACCGGGGTCGTATGTTAGCTGGATTTGTACTTTGGCGAACTGTCCTTCACCTGTTAGCATATCTACATTACGTTCTGGGAAACCTGCTGCAGCATTTCTCTTTGCTGCTTCTGAACAAAGTTCCTGGAATTGAGTCTTCCAGATTAGGTATTGTCCCCCGCTTAATACCACTTTGCATAACCCCTTCCAGTCTGAGGGGGCTAAGATTAGAGTGTTAAGGGACTCTAGCATACTTAATGTGAACGGAGCTTGAGGCCCATAGGTCATTACCGCCTCTTTAAAATTCTTTATTGTCTTAAAATCTAGGGATTGGTGGTACCTTTGTCCATTTTCATTTTTGAATACTGGCAGGTCCCAATGTTCCTGCGGTTTTTGGTGTTCGAGGGCCCATAAGTGCTCAGAAAGGCCGTTAATCTCTGCCTCAAGGGCACGCATACACCCAGAAATACTCCTCATTGTTTCTGTAAGGGATTCTACCCATGAGGGAGCAGAGGGCGCTAGTGGTTCCTCTACTTGACGGTCCTTTCTCCTTTTTAATTTCTTTTTGTTCTTTTTATTGGAGACTGAGCCCCCAGAATCACTTTTTGATTCCTCCTCACTACTACTTTCATAGTTCCTATCCGGCTTAGTGGAGGAGGCCGTACTTTCATAGTTATTTGGCTCCTTTTTACTACCATCACTTTTACCGGTATCCTGAGTTTCAGCTTCTAAGGAGAGTACATACGCTTCGGCTAATTTCAATAAGTTTCTGATGGCTTTTGCAGCTCTTACTTTTGAATTTACACCACTACTCTTCTTACCGGTATTAACTGACTCAGAGGCTATGCTTTCTTGATCACTTTCCTCACTATCCACTGAGTCAGCGATATCGAAAAATTCATCCATGGCTTTTATTATCCGACCTTTTGTTATTTTCGCTCCCATTTTTTAAATTTTCTTATTTCTTACCTGCTGACCGAATGCCACGTTCGGGCCACCACTTGTTGCTGCCTTAAGCGATTGCCACTTGGAGCAACGACACCACGGGAGAAAATTCGGAGGCAGGATGGAAATGAAAAAGGGTCTTTTCTTCTTCTTCTCTCTCCGGCTTCAGCAACCTCTCCAACTCCAACCGCTCTAACTCCAACCACCAACTTCAACCACCAACATCCAACTACAAACTCCAACTACAACCTCTCACCACCAGCCACTAACCCTCACCCGGTTAAATACATTTTGCTTTCGCAAGGACAAGTGCTTACAGCTCGAGCTTACGGGTGCGTCACACAGTGTTCACGGGCATACAAAGATTCTTTGAATAATGTGTGAATATCAGGTGGAACTTGAACATCTTTTATGGCTCTCAGCTAACCGCAATCTTAGCTATCTCCTTCATTAGGGCTCCTTCAATGTACCATGTGTAGTGTATCTATTCCTCTGTTAATGAACAGTTGGGTGGTTTCCAGTTTGGGGCTATTGTGAATGCTGCTGCTATTGTCATTCAGGTACAACTCCCCCCACCCCTAAAACCTGCTTTCAATTCCCTCGAGAGTATGTGCACCAGTGGGGCCACTGTCTCATGCAGTGCTTCAAATGTTTCATGTTTGAGGAGTTTTCCACAGCAGCTGCCCCGTTTCTTCATGGCGTTGCTAGCGCTTGTTATTTTCCCTTTAAAGATTAGTATTGGAGCCATTCCAATATGTGTGAAGCGATAACTCGTTGTGGTTCGAATTTAATTTTCCTAATGACTGACAATGGCGAACATCTTGGCAGGAGCTCACGAGCTGTCTGTACGTCTTCGTGTGAGAAATGTCTCTTTGAGCCCTTTGCCCATTTCTTAATTGGGCTGTCTGTCTCTTTGTTGTTGAGCCATAAGTGTTCCTTATGCATTCAGGATAGGAGAACATTACCAGGTGCATAATTTGCAAATATTCTCTCCCATCCCATAGTTTGTGTGTTTGCTTTCCTGGCTGTAGGTTTGATGCATAAGTTTTTAGTTGTAACAGAGACACAAGTCTATCTACTTTTTATTAAAAATATTTATTTTGAGTTGTAGGTGGGCACAATATCTTTATTTCATTTGTATGTGGTGCTAAGGATCGAACCCAGTGCCTCACGTGTGCTAGGCGAGCACTCTACCACTGAGCCACAACCCCAGCCCCTCTATCTACTTTTCTTCATTCGTTGTTTATGCATTTGATGGCATGTCTAAGAATTAATTACCGACTCCAAGGCCATGAAGGAGTATGGCTTTAGTACTGACATTTAGGTCATTGCTCCAATGTGAGTTAACATTTGTGCACGCAGGTGTGTGGTGTCATGTAGGGGTCCAACATTGTTCTTCTGCATGATAACCAGTTGTCTCCATACCATCTCTTGAAGACACTATTGACCTCCCCCCCTGCATCCCCATGGAATGACATTAGATAATAACAGTGTAGCAGGATTGAACAGAGAGGGAGGAACCAAGCTGGAATGCAGAGCAAGGCAGCAGACAAGGGCTATCTTAAATCCTAGGGGAAGCTGCCTCCAGGTGACCCAAGGTCATAAGGACCTTTGTTCCAGTGAGAACAGGAGGCATTTGGGTCAGATTATGGCAAAGGCCTGAGTGTGGATCTTAATCTTAAAATGATAGTGGGTACTGAAATACAGTTAGACAGGAGGACCTAGCTCTGGTGCTCGGTAGCACAGTAGGGGAAGTACAGTCTACAACTATAGACTATCTTATAGTTCAAGTAATCAGAAGGGAAGAATCTGAAAGTCCCCAGCACATACAAATAGAAATGTGAGGAGATGGAAGTGCTACTTACCCTGATTTGATCACTACACACTGTACACATGCATTGCATTATTGCACTGTGCCCCATAAATAGGAACAAATATCACGTATCAATTGAACCCAAAAGAAAAAGAACCGGTTGCAGTGGCACACAACTGTAACCCCAGTGACCCAATGGCCGAGGCAGGAGGATCCACATTCAAAGCCAGCCTCAGCAACTTTGTGAGACCCTGTCTCAAAATAAAATACAAAAGGGGCTGGGGATGTGGCCCAGTGGGTAAGCGCCCCTGGGTTCAATCCCCAGTACCAAAACACATAGTAAATAAATCCATAAACAAATAGACATAAAAGAAAAAGAGAGACATAGTTCTCAAAATTCTCCTTGTCAACGTTAATATCTGCAGCATCTCTTGAAGCCAATCTCTCAAAAATGAATTCCATAAGGAGGACCTCTTTTATTTTTTGTTTGTCTGTTTTTGTTTTGTTTTGTTGGTACAGGGAATTGAAACCAGGGGTGCTTTACCTTTGAACTACATCCCCAGATCTTTAATTTTTTAAAAAAAATCTTGCATCAGGGTCTTTCTTGCTAAGTTGTTGAGGCTGGCTTTCAACTTGTGACCCTGCTACCTCAGCCTCCCAGGTTGCTGGGTTTGCAGGAATGCTTCACTACACCCAGCTTTTGTGATGTTCTTGTAAGTGTAACTGTTTTCTTAATTTCATTTTTAGAGTGTTCATTGCTGATGTATGGAAATGCAATTTATCCTACAAGCTTGCTGAGCTTCATATTGCTTCTAATTGTGTGTGTGTGTGTGTGTGTGTGTGTGTGTGTGTGGTTTCTTTAGGATGGTCTGTGTACAATATTATGCTATTTCTAATGAGGTGGTTTTGCTTTATCCTTTCCAATGTGGATGCTTCATATTGTGTCTTCTTCCTTAGTTGTCCTGGCTAGAACCTGCAGCAGTTGTCTGTTGAATAGAAGTAGGGAGAGTGGACATTCTTATCTTGTTCCTGGTGTGTGGTGGGGGGAGGGGGTGTTCATATTTTCACCCTTAAGTGTACTGGCAAAAATCAATTAACAGAAAACAATAAAGAGACTCAGTGAAACCAAAGCTGGTTCTTTGAGATCAACTGAAGTTCTATCACTCAGGTGCTGCAGAGAAATAGAACCAATAGGATAAATCTACATTTATCCTATTTAGGATATTTATTTAGTAGGAGATTTATTTATTATGGGAATCAACTCACACAAATTCCCATGATGCACTATCTCCAAGAAGAGTGTTTCTCCTCACATTATCCTCCACCTTTTCCAAAAACACAAGTGTGCAAAACATATTGTCAAGGTCATTGTAGTTTCTAAAGTCACTCCATATGACTTTCGGCACTGGCACCACGTTTTTACAAGGACATCAGATTTTTTCTATGTAAAGAGAAAATTTATCCTGACCAATAAACATTTACCGACCACATAGTTTATAGAATGAAGGAGCCCCAATTAGGGAGATGGCTATTGCGGTTAGCTGGAAGCCATAAGTTCCACCTGATAAGAAGAGTTTGGGTCAGAGAGTCAGAGCGGCCAGAACGTAGTCAGAAGAAGAAATAAGAGTCAGAGCGGTTAGGAGAGAGAAGTAATGAGTGAGGCCGAGGCTGCCAAAGAAGAAAGAAGAAAGAAGAATCTCTCTCTCTCTCTCTCTCTCTCTCTCTCTCTCTCTCTCTCTCTCTCTCTTTCTCTCTCTAGTCAGTAGTCAGAAGAGTCAGAAGAAGTAAAGAGTCGAGAGATTGATGAAAGAGCCAGTGTTAGAGTTTTGAGAGATAGCTAAAGCCGAAGAATAAAAAAAAAAAAATTCTTCTTTCATCTTCATTCTGCCTCCGAGGTTTTCTCCCGCGGCGTAGTTGCTCCAAGTCAGGAAGCAACACATTTACCGACCACATAGTTTATAGAATCCACTGTGGGGAGGACTGTGCAGGAAGAGGGAGTAGATAAAGAGATAAACAAGTGCATGTCATTTAATAGGAGAGAAAAATGCACTGTGCCCACAATTAACTAAAGCTTAAAAACCACAGTATGGTGCATAGTATAACAAATTCAAAACAATCTTTTGGAAATCTAGGGTAGGGAGAAAGATTCTGACCAGGAAATTAATCACGGCTTTCCTTGGTCTGGGCCTTAAATGATGAGTTCAGGTATGATGGGGAGAAGTGAACAAAGTCCATGTCAACCAAATAAAATGTGTGGGTTGAAGAACTGTAGTGGCCAAAATACAAGGCTTTCTTTAGAGATGTGCTAGCAAGCTGACACACTAAAGTGTCTTCAAAGTACTTCTAAAGGAGAAGCTGGGGGTACCCGGGAAGAGATCTAGGTTTTCTTGATGTTGTTTTTTCAACATTCCCCTGTACCATGAAAAGGGGAATATTCATTATGGATAGTCCAGGTGGGGTGTGTGTGTGTGTGTGTGTGTGTGTGTGTGTGTGTGTGTGTGTGTGCTCGCTCGCGCGCGCATGCGTGCATGATGCTGGGTTATGGAACCCAGGGCCTCACACAAAGTAGGGCCTCACTCGATGTAGGCAAGTGCTCTGGCACTGAGCTACACACACAGCTCTCATTTTGAATAACCTGAAAAGCACATTATATATTCAAAAAGAGGGAGCTAAATCTATCATCCCAGCAAGGAGGTGTTGATAAAAGACCTATTTTAATGATACTCACTACAAATATTTAGAAAGCTGTCAGTTAAAGGTTACAATTATCCAAAATGTACATGACACAGTACTAAGCCATTCACATACTGCCTGATTTAAGCATCACAACAAGCCAGTGGGGAGTACTGTTTCCCCCCTAATTTTGTAGGCAATGCATTTAGGTCTAGATACACTAGTTGACCATGGTCAACAGTAATAATAAAACCCACTTCAAAACCCAAGCTGTGTAAGAGCCTTAATGAGGAGGTAGCTAAGATGGCGGCTGGCTGAGAGCCAAAGAGGAGGCGTTTAATTGTTTTCTCCAGACCTTAATGTAATCAACTAAGAATCTTTCTGTGCCCGTGAACACTGTGTGACGCACCTGTACGTTGAGCTTGTGACACATGTATACTTGTTAAGGTGAAGAGTATTTAACCAGGTAGGGCTGGCGAGAGGGGTGGTTGGAGTTGGAGGGAGAATGCAGAAGAGAAAGCAGAGAAGAAGAAGCAAGAATAGAGGAACCAGTCATTCCCAGTCTGCCTCCAATTTCTTTCCCGCGGTATCGTTGCTGTAGGCGGCAACAAAGCTGCATTTCTAGAGTCGTATGAATTGCCCAAACTAGAACGGGAGGCTATACACAATTTAAACAGATCAATTTCAATCGAGGAAATTGAAGACGCCATCAAAAAGCTACCATCAAGAAAAAGTCCAGGTCCTGATGGGTTCACAGCCGAGTTCTACAAGACCTTCAAAGAAGAACTAATACCAATGCTCTTCAACTTATTTCAAGAAATAGAAAAAGAGGGAGCTCTCCCAGACTCTTTCTATGAGGCCAATATCACATTAATTCCAAAGCCAGGCAAAGACACAGCCAAAAAAGAAAACTTCAGGCCAATATCTTTAATGAACATAGATGCAAAAGTCCTCAACAAAATTCTGGCAAATCGAATACAAAAACATATCAAAAAGATAGTGCACCACCATCAAGTGGGGTTTATCCCAGGGATGCAAGGTTGGTTCAACATTCGGAAATCAATAAACATAATACATCACATCAACAGACTCAAAGATAAGAACCATATGATCATCTCGATAGACACAGAAAAAGCATTCGACAAAATACAACACCCCTTTATGTTCAAAACACTAGAAAAACTAGGAATAACAGGAACATATCTCAACATCATAAAAGCTATCTATGCAAAGCCCCAAGCTAACATTATCTTAAATGGAGAAAAATTGAAAACATTTCCTCTAAAAACTGGAACAAGACAGGGATGCCCCCTGTCACCACTGCTATTTAACATAGTACTGGAAACTCTGGCCAGAGCAATTCGAGAGACGAAAGAAATTAAAGGGATCCAGATAGGAAGAGCTCAAACTAGCACTATTTGCTGATGGCATGATAATCTACCTAGAAGACCCAAAAAACTCTACCAGAAAACTTTTACAACTAGTAAACGAATTCGGCAAAGTAGCAGGATACAAAATCGATACCCATAAGTCAAAGGCATATTTGTACATCAGTGACAAATCCTCTGAAAGGGAAATGATGAAAACTACCCCATTTACAATAGCATCAAAAAAATAAAATATCTGGGAATCAATTTAACGAAAGAGGTGAAGGACCTCTATAACGAAAACTATAGAACACTAAAAAACGAAATTATAGAAGACCTCAGAAGATGAAAAGACCTACCTTGTTCTTGGATTGGTAGAACTAATACTGTCAAAATGTCCATACTGGAGATCCAAGATGGCGGATTAGAGGAAGCCGCACTTCAGGGCAGCTCCGTGGAAAGAATCCAACAAAGCAGATAAATTGCCTTTCATCATATATATATATATAGGCCGAAAATACCGATCTCCTGGATGGTTTGATTACCACTACCAGGGAGAGAGGGAGACAAGCTGTCTGTAGCGGCTGGAGCCGCGATTGTTCTGCAGAACCGCCTGGGTGGTGCACAGGCCGTGCGAAACAAAGTCAGTGTGGGGAGACCGCACTGCGACTGCAACCCCAGCCGCACTCAGGGCACACCAGCGCGAAACTGGCGATAAAAACCAGCGATAACAGCCGGCGGAATTGGTGCTGGGGGACCACGGGAGACCGCGGGTCGACAACACCAGTTCGAATCCACACTCGGCCGGACGCGACCCTCAGCAGTAGGGCCCCGGAGAGAGCGGCGCAGAGACCCGCGAACAGCAAGCAGGGGCAGAGTTGGAGCGGTCCACAGTCCGAAGCAGCGCTGTCTGCGCCACAGTTACAGTTGTGGCTTCCCGGTGCCACCTCGGCAGGGAGACATCCACCCAGCGGCTTTGGGATCGATCGGCGAGGACACGGGAGTCTGCGTAGCTGCTGTTGACTGGAAGGAGAGCACCGCCATCTTTGAAAGGTGCAGTGGCTGACCCAGACAAAGGGGAGGAGATGAGAGCGACGGCTGCAGCCATCCAGGGACCCTCCAGCTCTCTGAAGACAACGCACACATGGGTGAGGCTCGGGTGGCCAGCAGGGGAGGGCGTGTCTGAGGGCAGCGCAGCGGCCACAGGAGGCTGCAACTGTGGGTGGGCGTGGGGAGGGGGTGCCTTCTGGAGGGTCCCCGTCCTGGTACCATTCATCTGCTAACACACAAACCCCCTGGGCCACTCCTTCACTGAACCATTCAGCCACTGGCCTGGGGGGCGGCATCAATGCCACTAACAGGATCACAGACTGTCTAGACGTGATCCAATAACAATTGGTTTGAACTGGAAGGGAAAAAAGAGGGGGGCTTCCCAGGGCCCGTTTTGTCTGAGACTTGGGGTTCGACTTTTTTTTTTTCTTTTCTTTTTTGTTGGTTTGCTTGTTTTGTTGGATTGCGGGGAGGTTTTTTTTGTTTTGTTTTTTTGTTTTTGTTTTTCTTTTTTTGGCTTTGTTTTGTTCTGCTTTTTTTTTTTTTTTTCCTTCCGCATTGATTGTCAGTGTGTTTGTTTGCTTCCGCTCCTTTTTTCTTTCCATCTTTTCTTCCTTCTCACTCTTGCATCTTTTCTTCCTCCTTCATCTTTCATATTTACACCCTGCCAGTGCATACTAAACAGGCAAAAACAAGTTATACGCAGAACTTGGGATTTCTAGAACCGGACCAATTGAACTGGGTAGCAAAGCGGTGTTATATATAGTTTACTCTCTATTTCCTTGATTCTCTCTCTCCTCTCTCTTACACCAATTCCTACTCTTTTATCTTTTTTTTCTTTTCCAACTTACTTTATATATAAATTAGTCTTTCCACCTAATTGTCAACTCCATTCTCTTTCTTCCCTCGTCTACTGATACTAAACCACTTCCACTAAACCACGTCAATAGATATCTCTTTTCATACTTTCCAAGAAAGAACAATTCAAGACACTTCCTTCTTCCTAAACATAACACCTCTGTATCCAATACTTGAAGCTATAAAACCCCATCAGAAGCGTACAGAGTAAATTGGAAATAATATCTGGGTTAACCAAATCTGTACATTGTGATCAAACTTGGATTTTCTGAATAGAAAGTGTTAGGTTTTAAAAGTGTAAAGGAATTATAAGGTGATCTGATAGCATTGTACTACAGGAACAACATAAGGCTCTAAGGTAAAATCGAAATAGTCAAGGTCCCACAGTGCAGGAAGAATAGACACACAAGCAACATGAAAAAACAAGGAAAGGAAATGACACAAACAAATCAAGATACCTCATCGGTAGATGTCATGGCAAGCATGGTTGGTCAAATGCCAGAGATGGAATTTAGAAATTACATATGCCACATGTTTATGGAACTTAAGAATGAAGTCAAAAATGAGATGAGGGAGCAAGTACAGGAGGCAAAAGATCATTTAGACAAAGAACTCCAAAAACAAATACAGGAAGTAAAAGATTACTTCAATAGGGAAATAGAGGCTCTAAAGAGAATCCAAACAGAAATTCCAGAAATGAAAGAAGCAATAAACCAAAATAAAAGCTCAATTGAAAGCATCTCCAACAGAATAGACCACTTGGAAGAAAGAACCTCAGACAATGAAGACAAAATATATATCCTAGAGAAGAATTTAGATCATACAGCAAAACTTGTTAGAAATCAAGAACATAACATCCAAGAATTATGGGACAGCATAAAAAGACCAAACTTAAGAGTGATTGGCGGAGAGGAAGGGGCAGAGTTTCAAGCCAAAGGAATGAGTAATCTATTTAACGAAATCATTGCAGAAAATTTTCCAAACTTGAGGAATGAATGGAAAAACCAAGTTCAAGAGGCATACCGAACACCAAACAAACAAAATCTCAACAGATCCACACCAAGACACATTATAATGAAAATGCCTAATACACTGAGCAAGGAGAGAATACTAAAAGCCACAAGGGAAAGGAAGCAGATTACATATAGGGGGAAACCAATCAGACTATGTTCAGATTTTTCAACCCAGACCTTAAAAGCAAGAAGATCCTGGAATAGCATATTTCAAGCTCTGAAAGAAAAGGGATGTCAACCAAGAATCTTATATCCAGCAAAATTAAGCTTTAGATTCGAAGATGAAATAAAAACCTTCCACGACAAGCAAAAGTTAAAAGATTTCACAACTCGAAAGCCAGCACTTCTGAACATCCTGGGCAACATTTTTCATGAAGAAGAAGAGAAAGATGATAACGAAAATCAACAAAGGGAGATATTAAACTGAAGGAAATACCAACCAGAAGAGAAACCAAATCAAGCTAAAAGATTTCACAATTCGAAAGCCAGCACTTCTGAACATCCTGGGCAACATTTTTCATGAAGAAGAAGAGAAAGATGATAACGAAAATCAACAAAGGGAGATATTAAACTGAAGGAAATACCAACCAGAAGAGAAACCAAATCAAGCTAAAGACCATAATTCAAATAAAAATGGATGGGAATAAAAATCACATCTCAATAATAACCCTGAATGTTAATGGCCTAAACTCGCCAATCAAAAGACACAGATTATCAGAATGGATTAAAAGAAACGACCCAACAATTTGCTGTCTCCAAGAAACACACCTCATAGAAAAAGACATCAACAGACTGAAAGTGAAAGGCTGGGAAAAGTCTTATCACTCACATGGCTGGCGGAAGCAAGCAGGGGTTTCCATTCTCATATCAAATAAGGTAGACTTCAAGCCAAAACTAATCAAGAGGAACAAAGATGGATATTTCTTATTACTTAAGGGAACCATCCATCAACAGGATATAACAATCATAAATCTGTATGCCCCAAATAATGGAGCACCTACATTCATCAAACAAACGCTTCTCAAGTTCAAGAGTAAAATAGACCACAACACAGTTATTCTAGGGGACTTCAACACACCTCTCTCACCAATGGATAGATCATCCAAACAAAAGCTAAACAAAGAAACTTTAAGCCTCCTCAAAACAATTAACAATTTACACCTAACGGACATATATAGAATATTTCATCCCTCAGTAAATGAATACACATTTTTCTCAGCAGCACATGGCTCCTTCTCCAAAATAGACCATATATTATGTCAGAAGGCAACTCTCAGAAAATATAAAAAAAATAGAGATACTACCCTGCATGCTATCGGACCACAAAGGGATGAAATTGGAAATCAATGACAAAACAAGGAATAAGAAAAACTACTCCATCAACTGGAAGCTAAACAACATGCTACTGAATGAACAAGGGGTTGAAGAAGACATCAAAGAGGAGATCAAAAAATTCCTAGAGGTAAATGAGAACACAGATACATCATATAGAAATCTCTGGGACACTATGAAGGCAGTAGTAAGAGGAAAATTCATTGCACTGAGTTCATTCCTTACAAGGAAAAAAAAAAAAACAACAAATAAATGACTTAACATCACACCTCAAAGCATTAGAAAAAGAAGAACAGACCAACACCAAGAGCAGTAGAAGACAGGAAATAATTAAAATCAGAGCAGAAATGAATGAAATTGAGACTAAGGAAACCATTCAAAGAATTGAAAAGACTAAAAGTTGGTTCTTTGAAAAAATAAACAAAATTGACAGACCCTTAGCGATGCTAACGAAAAGAAGAAGAGAAAAAACTCAAATTACTAACATTCGTGATGAAAAAGGGAATATCACAACAAACACCTCAGATATACAGAATATAATTAGAAATTACTTTGAAAACTTGTACTCTAATAAAATAGAAAATACTGAATGCATTGACAGATTTCTAGAGTCATATGATTTGCCTAAACTGGATGTGGAGGCTATACACAATTTAAACAGATCAATTACAAGCGAAGAAATAGAAGATGTCATCGAAAAGCTACCAACAAGGAAAAGTCCGGGACCTGATGGGTTTACAGCCGAGTTCTATAAGACTTTCAAAGAAGAACTAATACCAATGCTCTTCAAACTATTCCAAGAAATAGAAAAAGAGGGAGCTCTTCCAGACTCTTTCTATGAGGCCAATATCACATTAATTCCAAAGCCAGGCAAAGACACATCCAAAAAAGAAAACTTCAGGCCCATATCTTTAATGAACATACATGCAAAAATCCTCAACAAAATTCTGGCAAATCGGATACAAAAACATATCAAAAAGATAGTGCACCACGATCAAGTGGGGTTTATCCCAGGGATGCAAGGCTGGTTCAACATTCGGAAATCAATAAACATAATACATCACATCAATAGACTTAAAGACAAAAATCATATGATCATCTCAATTGATGCAGAAAAAGCATTTGACAAAATACAACACCCCTTTATGTTCAAAACACTGGAAAAACTAGGAATATCAGGAACATATCTTAACATTATAAAAGCTATTTATGCAAGGCCCCGAGATAACATTATCTTAAATGGGGAAAAATTGAAAGTATTCCCTCTAAAAACTGGAACAAGACAGGGATGCCCCCTTTCACCACTGCTATTTAACATAGTACTGGAAACTCTGGCCAGAGCAATTTGACAGACGAAAGAAATTAAAGGGATCCAGATAGGAAAAGAAGAGCTCAAATTAGCACTATTTGCTGATGACATGATAATCTACCTAGAAGACCCAAAAAACTCTACCAGAAAACTTTTACAACTAGTAAACGAATTTGGCAAAGTTGCAGGATACAAAATCAATACACATAAGTCAAAGGCATTTGTGTACATCAGCGACAAAGACTCTGAAAGGGAAATGATGAAAAATACCCCATTTACAATAGCATCAAAAAAAATAAAATACCTGGGAATCAACCTAACGAAAGAGGTGAAAGACCTCTATAACGAAAATTATAGAACACTAAAGAAAGAAATTATAGATGAACTCAGAAGATGGAAAGACCTACCTTGCTCTTGGATAGGTAGAATTAATATTGTCAAAATGTCCATACTACCAAAAGCATTATACAGATTTAATGCAATTCCAATCAAAATCCCAATGTCATTCTTCAAAGAAATAGAAATAGCAGTCATGAAATTCATCTGGAAAAATAAGAGACCCAGAATAGCCAAAGCAATCCTGAGCAAGAAAAGTGAAGCAGGGGGCATCACCATACCGGACTTTAAATTATACTATAGAGCAATAGTAACAAAAACAGCATGGCATTGGCACCAAAACAGACTGGTGGACCATTGGTACAGAATTGAGGATACAGAGACTAATACATATAATTACAGCTATCTTATATTAGACAAACGTGCCAAAAATGTCCAGTGGAGAAAGGATAGCCTCTTCAACAAATGGTGCTGGGAAAACTGGAAATCCATATGCAACAAAATGAAATTAAACCCTTATCTCTCGCCATGCACAAAACTCAATTCAAAGTGGATCAAGGACCTAGGAATTAGACCAGAGACAATACACCTAATAGAAGAAAAAGTAAGCTCCAATTTCCAACATGTTGGATTAGGCCCCACGTTCCTTAATAAGAATCGTGTAGCGCAAGAATTACTACCAAGAATTAATGAATGGGCTAGATTTAAACTAAAAAGCTTCTTTTCAGCAAAAGAAATAATCAGTGAGGTGGATAGAGAGCCAACTAATTGGGAACAAATATTTAATACATGCACATCAGATAGAGCACTCATCTCTAGAATATATAAAGAACTCAAAAAACTTTACACTAAAAAAACAAATAACCCAATCAATAAATGGGCTAAGGAATTGAGAAGACACCTCTCAGAAGAAGATACACGATTAATCAACAAATACATGAAAAAATGTTCAACATCGCTGGCAGTTAGAGAAATGCAAATCAAAACTACTCTAAGATTTCACTTCACTCCAGTCAGAATGGCAGCCATCAAGAACACAAGCAACAATAAATGTTGGAGAGGATGTGGGGAAAAAGGCACACTCATACATTGCTGGTGGGACTGCAAAATGGAGCAACCGTTATGGAAAGCAGTATGGAGATTTCTTGGAAAACTGGGAATGGAACCATCCTATGACCCAGCCATCCCACTCCTGGGTCTATTCCCAAAGGACTTAAAAACAGCATATTACAGTGACACAGCTATCTCAATGTTTGTAGCTGCGCAATTCACAATAGCTAGGTTGTGGAACCAACCTAGATGTCCCTCAGTAAATGAGTGGATTAAGAAAATGTGGTATATACGCACAATGGAATTTTATTCAGCAAAAAAAGAAAACAAATTAATGGCATTTGCAGGTAAATGGATGAAGTTGGAAGACATAATGCTAAGTGAAGTTAGTCAGTCTCAAAAATCCAAGTACCAAATGTTCTCTCTTATATAAGGAGGCTATTTCAAAGTATTGTTGGATGGGGGTACATAGGAGGATTAGAGGAACACTGGAATGGTGAAGGGAAGGGAGGGTAAGGGAGGGAGCAAGAGGGGAGGGAGGGGGAGAAAAGAAAAAAAAAGGTGGTTGAATGAGACGGATATCATTTTCCTTAATGCATGATTGAAGACCTGAATTGTACCAATATACTTTGTATACAAACAGTTGTATGTAAAAAGATACTAAATATATGCACTATGAGTTGTACATATTAAAAATTATAAAAATAAAATTAAAAAAAAGTCCATACTACCAAAAGCATTATACAGATTCAATGCAATTCTAATCAAAATCCCAATGACATTCCTCAAAGAAATAGAAAAAGCAGTCATGAAATTCATCTGGAAAAATAAAAGAGACCCAGAATAGCCAAAGCAATCCTTAGCAAGAAAAGTGAAGCAGGTGGCATCACCATACCAGACTTTAAATTATACTATAGAGCAATAGTAACAAAAACAGCATGGTATTGGCACCAAAACAGACTGGTGGACCAATGGTACAGAATTGAGGACACAGAGACTAATACATATAATTTCAGCTATCTTATATTAGACAAAGGTGCCAAAAATGTCCAGTGGAGAACGGATAGCCTCTTCAACAAATGGTGCTGGGGAAACTGGAAATCCGTATGCAACAAAATGAATTTAAACCTTTATCTCTCACCATGCACAAAATTCAATTCAAAGTGGATCGAGGACCTAGGAATTAGACCAGAGATAATACACTTAATACAAGAAAAAGTGAGCTCCAATTTCCAACATGTCAGATTAGGCCCCACGTTCCTTAATAAGAATCCTGTAGCGCAAGAATTAATATCAAGAATCAATGAATGGGATAGATTCAAACTAAAAAGCTTCTTCTCAGCAAAAGAAACAATCAGTGAGTTGAATAGAGAGCCAACTATTTGGGAACAAATATTTAATACATGCACACCAGATAGAGCACCTATTTCTAGAATATATAAAGAACTCAAAAAACTTAATTACAAAAAAAAAAACCAAATAACCCAATCAACAAATGGGCTAAGGAGTTGAAAAGACACTTCTCAGAAGAAGATACACAATTAATCATCAAATACATGAAAAAAAAAAAGCTCAACATCGTTGGCAATTAGAGAAATGCAAATCAAAACTACTCTAAGATTCCATTTCACTCCAGTCACAATGGCAGCTATCAAGAACACAAACAACAATAAATGTTGGAAAGGATGTGGGGTAAAAGGCACATTCAAACATTGCTGGTGGGACTGCAAAATGGTGCAACCGTTATGGAAGGCCGTATGGAGATTTCTTGGAAAACTGGGAATGGAACCACCCTATATAACCCAGCCATCCCACTCTTGGGTCTATTCCCAAAGGACTGAAAAACAGCCTATTACAGTGACACAGCCACTTCAATGTTTATAGCAGTACAATTCACAATAGCTAGATTGTGGAACCAACCTAGATGTCCCTCAATTGATGAATGGATAAAGAAAATGTGGTACATATACACAATGGAATTTTACTCAGCAATAAAATAAAATAAAAACAATGGCATTCGCAGGTAAATGGATGAAGTTGGAGAATATAATGCTAAGTGAAGTTAGTCAATCTCAAAAATCCAAATACCGAATGTTTTCTCTGATATAAGGAGGCTAGTTCACAATGTTGTTGGATGGGGGTACATAGGAGGATTAGAGGAACACTAGAATGGTCAAAGGGAAGGGAGGGGAAGGAAGGGAGCAAGGGGGGGATGGACGGGAAAAAAGAAAAGGTGGTTGAATAAGATGGATGTCATTATCCTAAATGCATGCTTGAAGACTTGAATGGTACGAATATACGTTGTATACAGACGGTGTTTTGTAAAAAGAGGCTCTATATGTTTATTATGAATTATATTGCATACTACTATTGTAAATACAAGTTTGAATAAAAAGAAAAAGAAAAAGCTGTATGACTCCACGTCCCCTTCTGAAATGATGCTCTGCTCTGGTATCTGGCAAAAGTAGGCCCATGACATGTGAGGTCACTCCATGATGAGTCAAAGCATCATGGCCGTAATGATGATGAGGTCAGATGTGCAATACGCTGAGCTGCAAAGCTAATCGCTCTGAAAATAAACAATATGAATTTTTATCTTTTTGAAATATATATTTTCTTAGTTGTACAGGGACACAATACCTTTATTTTATTTATTTTTATGTGGTGCTGAGGATCGAACGTAGTGCCTCACATGTGCTGGGTGATCCCTTTCTCAATGCGATACAACCCCAGCCCTGAATTTTTATCTTAACATGTGAGGTGTAAATAAAAATCCTTTTTATAAAACAAAAATACAGGGCTGGGGATGTAGTTCAGTGAGAGAGCACTTGCCTAGCATGCACAATCTCCAACACCACCACCAAAAAATTTTTTAAAAAAATAAAAGAAGGCCTTTTCCTTCAGTCACTATCATTCACTTTTTGGAAAAAAAAATAATTAAAAAATGTACAACTATTGAGCAATCAGGCACTAGTTAAAGTTCTGTCCACACTCATTTAAGCCTTACCATCGGCACATGAGTTTAGTCATGCTTCCCTTTCCACTGATGACAAAATCAAAGAAGAAAGAGCTTAGCGAAGTAGTCGGAGGTTCCCCAGGAAGAAGGCGGCAGAGCTGGGATTGGGGCCAGGGAAACTCTAGTTTCCATTCCCTCCCGGGATTTTTGTCCATGCGTCCTTTAGGGAAATTCCTAAAGTTATTTTCTCCCTGTTGGATGTCGACGGGGCCGTGACTATAGAATCAGGAAGCTAAAGCAGCAGCAGGAATAAATTCATCTTCTAGTGCTCCTGCAGAAGGGAAACCAGATTATTTCCTCATCTCATACATTGTGGGTGGACCGGATGTAGCAGCCTGAGCACCAGGCTGATTATGTATACCGAATCTATGCGACACTGCTTTGTGCGTTTGGATAATATGGAGAAGCTTGAAAGGGAATTCTTTTAAAAACAGAAACCAGGCCGGGTGCAGTGGCGCACGCCTGTAACCCCAGCACTTGGGAGGCTGAGGCAGGAGGATCGCGAGTTCAAAGCCAGCCTCAGCAATGGGGAGGCACTTAGCAACCCAGTGAGACCCTGTCTCTCATAAAATACAAAAAAGGGCTGGGGATGTGTTTCTTGGAAAACTGGGAATGGAACCACCCTATATAACCCAGCCATCCCACTCTTGGGTCTATTCCCAAAGGACTGAAAAACAGCCTATTACAGTGACACAGCCACTTCAATGTTTATAGCAGTACAATTCACAATAGCTAGATTGTGGAACCAACCTAGATGTCCCTCAATTGATGAATGGATAAAGAAAATGTGGTACATATACACAATGGAATTTTACTCAGCAATAAAATAAAATAAAACAATGGCATTCGCAGGTAAATGGATGAAGTTGGAGAATATAATGCTAAGTGAAGTTAGTCAATCTCAAAAATCCAAATACCGAATGTTTTCTCTGATATAAGGAGGCTAGTTCACAATGTTGTTGGATGGGGGTACATAGGAGGATTAGAGGAACACTAGAATGGTCAAAGGGAAGGGAGGGGAAGGAAGGGAGCAAGGGGGATGGACGGGAAAAAAGAAAAGGTGGTTGAATAAGATGGATGTCATTATCCTAAATGCATGCTTGAAGACTTGAATGGTACGAATATACGTTGTATACAGACGGTGTTTTGTAAAAAGAGGCTCTATATGTTTATTATGAATTATATTGCATACTACTATTGTAAATACAAGTTTGAATAAAAAGAAAAAGAAAAAGCTGTATGACTCCACGTCCCCTTCTGAAATGATGCTCTGCTCTGGTATCTGGCAAAAGTAGGCCCATGACATGTGAGGTCACTCCATGATGAGTCAAAGCATCATGGCCGTAATGATGATGAGGTCAGATGTGCAATACGCTGAGCTGCAAAGCTAATCGCTCTGAAAATAAACAATATGAATTTTTATCTTTTTGAAATATATATTTTCTTAGTTGTACAGGGACACAATACCTTTATTTTATTTATTTTTATGTGGTGCTGAGGATCGAACGTAGTGCCTCACATGTGCTGGGTGATCCCTTTCTCAATGCGATACAACCCCAGCCCTGAATTTTTATCTTAACATGTGAGGTGTAAATAAAAATCCTTTTTATAAAACAAAAATACAGGGCTGGGGATGTAGTTCAGTGAGAGAGCACTTGCCTAGCATGCACAATCTCCAACACCACCACCAAAAAATTTTTTAAAAAAATAAAAGAAGGCCTTTTCCTTCAGTCACTATCATTCACTTTTTGGAAAAAAAAATAATTAAAAAATGTACAACTATTGAGCAATCAGGCACTAGTTAAAGTTCTGTCCCACACTCATTTAAGCCTTACCATCGGCACATGAGTTTAGTCATGCTTCCCTTTCCACTGATGACAAAATCAAAGAAGAAAGAGCTTAGCGAAGTAGTCGGAGGTTCCCCAGGAAGAAGGCGGCAGAGCTGGGATTGGGGCCAGGGAAACTCTAGTTTCCATTCCCTCCCGGGATTTTTGTCCATGCGTCCTTTAGGGAAATTCCTAAAGTTATTTTCTCCCTGTTGGATGTCGACGGGGCCGTGACTATAGAATCAGGAAGCTAAAGCAGCAGCAGGAATAAATTCATCTTCTAGTGCTCCTGCAGAAGGGAAACCAGATTATTTCCTCATCTCATACATTGTGGGTGGACCGGATGTAGCAGCCTGAGCACCAGGCTGATTATGTATACCGAATCTATGCGACACTGCTTTGTGCGTTTGGATAATATGGAGAAGCTTGAAAGGGAATTCTTTTAAAAACAGAAACCAGGCCGGGTGCAGTGGCGCACGCCTGTAACCCCAGCACTTGGGAGGCTGAGGCAGGAGGATCGCGAGTTCAAAGCCAGCCTCAGCAATGGGAGGCACTTAGCAACCCAGTGAGACCCTGTCTCTCATAAAATACAAAAAAGGGCTGGGGATGTGGCCCAGTGGTCGAGTGCCCCTGAGTTCAATCCCCGTCACCAACAAACAAACAAATCAACAAACAAACAAACAAAACCCCAGAGACCAGGAAACACAAATGAAGAAGAAGGCAGCAGACATGGTAGCTTGAGGTTAAATTCACACCCCGATTAATAACCCAAGAATGGCCCTATATTTATTTACACAGTGGTGTTGTGTTGTACCTGGTTTAAATGAAATGTGATTATTTACCTAAAACATAACACTGAAAACGTTCCCAAGTTGAATATGCAAATGTCATGGAATAGATCACAGCGCCCTGTGGGTGCCTCATTCTCCCATGACTCGCCACGTTTTCCAAGTGGTTTTCAGGTTAATGCCGAAGTGCGGGGCTCCAGGAGGTCTCACAGAGGCTTCAGATGTTCCTTTGGCTACCCAGAGGGGGGGGGGGGCGGTCTCAGGACTCTTCCTTCCGGGAGGCTTTGGAGAACACATATGGAACATCACTATGTGTGACTTGGTCATGAAAATCCCCCGAGGCAAAACAGTTTTTTTCCCAACCACAGGTCACTTTGTGTATCCCAACCTTCTCGAATTCCTGACTCCTGTCTCTTCCCTGCCTCTGCCAGCGCTGCCATCATTCACCAAAAATTCTTTTGTCTTCAAACATCTGAATTTCCTGTCTCTGGCCACAGACTCTTTTCTTAACGCTTCTCAGATCTCTTAGCTCCTGTGGAACTTGGGCATTCATTTATCGTGCTTCCCCATTCTTTGAGCACGCCCCGTTTTGCCAGCTTGGTGCTTCTGTGCTGGCTTCACGCATCTCCTACCCAAAGAGGAAAATCAAGGCTAGCCACGGGGGGAGTGTCATCACCCAGGCTGCTTTAGAACACCACGTTCTTGGGCGTCTCTGCCATTCCTGCCTAGCAAATGCTCAGCCCTGATGTTCCTGGGTTGGCAGAATGTGAACCAAACCCCAATCACTGAGCCCGCTAAAATGGGAATGACCACGTAACTTAACCCCTGACTCAGAGAATGGTTGTGAGTGAAAGAGCAACCATGGAAAACTATTCTAAGCCAGCACCTTCCCAGGGAGAACTCTGGGAGGCCACCCTATCACAAGTCACAGTATATATATTTTCTCATCGGGGGAAGTTTGAAGTGATATCTTAAAGTTTACTTCAACCAGAATCTACTACTTACTCCTGCACTGAGACGGCTGACACCCTCCAAGTTAAACGGTATCAAGGTTCCTCCTCACCACCTCAAAAACGTCTCCTGGAAGTCACTTTCCTTTTCTCTGACTGAACAAACAAACAAACAGTCCTTCAATTCTGACTCAAAATACTATTCATTCTTGCTTTCTCCAAGACTTACTGGAGCGTTTGTTTAGTAATGGCAACACGTTACGCTCCCCCGGGCCTCCCTTTTTGGAATGAAGAGTAGACTGTCCCTGCTCCTGGCTTTCCCCTTGCACTGATCACAACTTCTCAGAATGCTTAAGATCTCTCTGCCTGCCGCACAGACCTGGCCCTCATCCACAGGTCTTCTACCCCTCTCCCACACTGGCCGTGCTCGGCCACCACTGTGATTCGTGCACAGCTGAAGCAACCTGTTTCTACCAACATTCTGGATGAGGCCTACAAATCCAAGTGTTGCAATGACACGTCAAAGTTAGAGAGTCCAAACCCAAACTTAATTTTTACATTTAGCTTCCAAATTTCACTCTTTCCTAAAAAAAAAAAAAAAAAAAAAAAAAAATCCCCACATCTCCTTATTCAATCATTATGAAACCTGGGATTAAGTGCCCCTCTTTTGGGAACCTCTGGATAAAATTCGTTGCCTTCCTGTGCATTGCTCTTCTACCATACTCCTCAAAGCTACTATAGAGTGTGGCCTACAGATATTTGAAGTCCACACTCATTTACTCTGTTTCTTGATGCCTCGCAGAAGAAGCAATCTTTTCTAAGTAATTCATCACGGGTACACAAAAGCTGGGCTCGGTGGCACAGGCCTGTACACCCAGCTACTCAGGCATACAGTGAGGAAGGAAGGTCACAAGTTCAATGCCAGCCTGGTCAACTTAGCCAGACCCTGCCTCCACAAATCAAAAGGCCTGGGGATGTAGCTCAGTGGTAGAGCACCCCGGGTTCAATTCCTAGTACCATCAATAAAGAAATATTTCAAAAGGGAAGAAGGGAGTATACAAAAATTATATCCCATCCTGAAAATATTCTATATTTCATGACTATTTCAAAATTAACACCACTAGTAGCAGGAGTAATTACTCACTGAATATATGTGAAGTTGAACATAAAACCTTCTTCTCCCCTGGGCATGTGACGGAAAATGGGGTGGAGATCATGCTCCTTGCTGCAGTGAAATAATGTGTTTCATTTCTTGGCCTCTGTTTTTTTGAGCACGTGGCCTAAGCTCCCTCTCAGGAAGTTGTTAGTCACTCCAAGCAGAATGTCATTTCTTTTTTTCTTTCTTTTTTTTTTTTTTTTTTTTTTTTTTTTTTTTTTTTTTTTTTTTGGTACCAGGGATTGAACTCAGGGGCACTCAAACACTGGGCCACATCCCCAGCCTTTTTTTTTTAGTTTATTAGAGACAGGGTCTCACTGAGCTGCTAAGTGCCTCGCCATGGCTGAGGCTGGCTTTGAACTCACGATCCTCCTGCCTCAGCCTCCCAAGTGCTGGGATTACAGGCGTGCGCCACCACGCCCGGCGGAATGTCATTTCTAATAGAAAGCATTTTGACGTAATTTGTGAAGAAGTGACAGAGAGAGGCTTTTGAAAACCTATCCCAAAGGTATGGTATGAGGTAGGATGCTACCTGTATCAACTTACTTGTTTGTTCATCCACTTATTTATTTTTAATGAGTGGCCAACAGTCCAAGTACTATTATTTGAATAGTGCATTTTCACCTCACCCATTTTACACGTGACATTTCATATACACTGACTTCCAAATTGTACTGAGCATTACTTCTGCACTCTCAATTCTGTTCTACTGACACACTTACATACACACACCACCACCACCACCACCAACAACAACAACAACTTTAGCTTTTGTGAATGCATTCGTAACTGACAGAACTAGGTCTTTGTTGTTGCTCAAGTTTCAAAAATGGCTTGTCTATTGTGCCTGAATGCTCAGCTGCCTTGAAGTTTCCTTCACCAGATGAATTAATCTGTCACCTTTAAAGTCTCTTGGCATGGACAAAATGTAGAAACGTGCTTTGCCAGAATGATCCATGGATGGCCTCTAGTCCAGCTCCCGAAGACAGTCCTCACTCCTGTCAGAAAACTCACGAGCACAGTCTTGACTGTCTGCTTTCTGGTCCTCTGAGTTCTCACCAGCACTGCCCATGAAGCTCTGCTTACAACATGTTAGGGCTCCTCTAGTCTGCATCTCCAAGCTTGTCTAAGCTCCTGCCACAAACCAGTTCCCAAAGCTCACTGAACCACACAGTCCAGAATAGGCACCGCAATGACCCGCCCCCCTTCTCAGTACCAATTCGGTGTTTGTCAGCCCTTTGTCATGTGGCCAAAATACCTTGCACCAACAACTCAGAGGAGGAAAGATTTATATTCCATCATGGTTTCAGAGGTCTCAGTGCATGGTGGGCTGACTCCATTGCTTTGGACCTGAGGTGAGACAGAACATCACGATGGAAGGGCAGAGTGCATGAAAGGTGCTCATCTCATGGAAGCCAAGAAGCAGGGGGGGCAGAGACTGAAGAAGGAGGCGGAGGAGGCGGAGGAGGAGGAGGAGGAGGAGGAGGGGAAAACGAGGGGACAGAAAAGAGAGAGCAACCAAGAACAAGATTCAGTCACCCAGGACACACCCCCAAGAGCCCACTCAGTTGTACTAGGTCCTGCCTCCTTTGCTTTCTACCACCTCCCAGTAATCCATTCAAATTATGGAATCCCACAATGGATTAATCTCCTAATGAGGTCAGAGTCCTCATGAATCAACCACTTTCCAATGGTCCCACCCACCTCTGGAAACTGCTGCATTTGGCGACCAAGACTTCAACACTTGAGGCTTTGGGAGACATTCTAGAATCAAACCATAGAAGTACATACGTGCAAATACACATATTATAATATCACTGGATGGCTCGGTCTGTTGTCACCCACTTCACAATAACTGTCATGGCTTCTCATGGTGGTTTGTCGTGAGTCCTTTGACTAAAACGCTGCACTACACAAAGAGCCGTGTAAACTCTGTGGGTCCAGAGACTGTGCCCATTTCAGTCTCCAAAATATGACCATGGAGATCACCTCAGCAGGCAGCAAATATCTGGTATTTGCTGCTATTAATGATTCGCGTCGTGATTAGTCACTGGAAACAAATACCTGACCTAATCAACTCAGAAAGATGAAAGCTTCATTTTGGATCATGGTTTCACAGGTTTCCTTCCACAGTTGGCAGGCCCTGTCGCTTCAGGGCCTGTGGCAGCACATCATGGTGGATGACATGGTGGAAGAAAGCCTGTGTGTTTTCATGTAGAAGAAGGAAGAAAAGAGAAGAAGGACAACGGGAGGAGGAGCAGGAGCAGGAGCAGGAGGAAAGATGGAAGACAAAATTGATGGGGAATTATCCACTCATTTGTGAAACAGAATTTGCAGTGTTCTGTTGCCGCCTGAAGCGATGGCCGCTTGGAGCAGCAAAGGCGCGGGAATAAGTTCAGAAGCAGACTGGAAACAAACAGGCTCTTTATTCTGTCAGTTTCTCTCTCTGGCTCTAACAACTCTAACACGTACCACACACCACCAAACAACCAACAACCAAAATGGCCCCGCCCCGCTCCGCGCTCGGCCCAAGTCTCTCGAGATCCCGGGCCAAGTCTCGTGAGACTACGGAAGGCGGCAATGTCCAAAACTCCATGGCCCGAAGTCAACCACAATCATAGCCATCTCCCCAAAACAGGGCTCCTGCAGTGTTCTGGGGCAATTGGGCTTGGGGTGAGATGCAGTTTCAGTGTAGACACATTTAACTTCCTTCCCAAGAGGAGCCTTTTTGGCTGAAGAAGTGTTCACTTGGCCTACATCATTCTGGAAAGGAGAAAAATGAGTGAGGCGAGGGAGAGGAACGCTGGGAAGCACGGAAGGCATTTGTAGGTGCTGTGAGGGTGGATTGGAAAGAAGAGGGATCTCATAGTGGGATTCTTTTCACGGATTTCAAGATGAGCTAAGGAAGACTTTGAACTCCTCAATGTACTGCATGCTACTGAACTGTGTGTTGGTATGTTTTAAAATGAAACTTTGTACAGATGTTTCCCCTTGGTGTATTTCAGGTGCAATTCGTAACCACCTACTATTTCATTTCAAGTGTTTGTGATGTGAATCCTTGAAACAAGCTGCTATAAAGTGGTATCTTTGGTCATTCTGTCATCCTCTAGTACCTGTGGAAGACAAAAAGCCATTTGTTCACGATTTTCTTTCCTTTCTTCTCCATTCTTTGCCTAAGTTTTTCTTCTGGACCTGAGAATGAGCTTTACCATATTTGTTCTTTCTTTTTTTCTTTCGGTCTTGAAATAGGAAAAGAGAACTTCAATATACGTTATGCGAATGTCTGCAGTTTTACATATGGCACCTATTGACCCTTGCTGTAGCTGTTTCCTCAGCACCAAGGAAACCCCTTGCCATTCTTGCCCTCATCTGTCCCTGAGCTGCCATCAGCATCTCAAGTAACATTTTGCTGGCATTACTACATCTTTTCTCTGTTGGATTCGTCTTTTGATCATCAGAAACTAAATCGAGGAGATAGAGTTTAAATCCTCCTGACCAAGCCAGATAACAGAGTTCATCAAAGCAGGATGTTGAGAGATCATTCAGTCTAGTAGAAGGCTCCTGCAGAGAAATTAGTTCTAACGTTTCCCAGCACTTTACATGGTGCTGGGAATACTGTTTAATTGGGTCAATAGTCTACCAAATATCTAACCTTGTAAATTACTTCAGCATTCCCATGAAACCTGTGGGCAGCAACACAGTTACTGTGAGGAAGCATGCAAATGTGCAAATGTTGAAGGATTTAAAATGTTACAACCTGTTCTGACTGTAAGATCTTATATAACTTAATTTGTCTTGCGATGTTGCCAGGTTTTATGGACCTGTGGTGCATATGGCGGTTCTGAAAATGAGTTCACATGCATGTGTTCTACACAACAATCTCAAGGTTGGCTCAGAGTTGTTTTTTTTTTAAATGCAAATTGAATCGCCCCAAAACTTAACGGCTTCAAGACTGGCATTTATTATTGGTTGCAACTGTGGGCATTGGCCGGGCAGTTTTGCGGTTTAGGCTGAATGGCCGGGGCTGGATGATCCAGGATGGCCCCATGCACTCTTTAGACTGCCTGCAATGACTGAGAGGGCTGCCGCATCTCCACAACAATCCCTCTTCCTCTAGGAGGTTGGCGCACCCCCTGGCTTGACCCTATGGTGACCAAAATTTTCCCTGCGGTGAGAGAAACCCTAAGGTGCAAGTGTTCCTCAAGCCTGTGCTTCTGACCAAGTTTGTCGATGTCCCTTTGGCCTGTTAAAGTCACAAGGTTTGAGCCCAGATCTGTGTGACAGAGGCATTGGCTTCACCTCTTGTCGGGATAAACAGACAGCAAAGTCCCTTTGAAAAGGCACATACATAGAGGGGAGGAAATTTTGGTCACTTCGCAGGTCACCACAGCGACTGTCCTTGATTATTTTATGGCACTGTCTGTAGTTTGCAGTCTACCATGATGAATAAGTAAATAAATAATTTAAAAAAGGTGAATATTGTGCCAATTAAACTTAAAGCGGGAATCTCACTTGTTCAGGGCAGATGAAATTCCTACATTTTACTATTCTGAGTTCATGGCAGAGCTCTGGGTGGCTTCTACAGAGATAGAAACAAAACCTGTTCATCCAGCCCTTTTGAGAGCTTTGGTCCTATCCTTTTCTAAGAAGCAACCTCTGCAACTGTTGGGTGCAGAGGTCCTATCAACAAACGTGGTTTATGTGGCATTGCTGTGATTTGTAAGGAATCTTTCATGCTCATCACTCACCACTCGTCTCCTGGGGTTTTATGTGCCTTTAGAAAATGCCAGTCGTCCTGGAACATTTGTTGTTGACGTCGGTTGTCCTATTAAGATCTGTCACTTGACTTTACACTGTATTAAAATGATCCCTGACCAAAATAAGATATGTGTCCGACCTATTTTATCTACCATCTTTGCCCAGTACAGCATCCTAAGGAAAGTTAGATGGCCACCATGCCTTTTAGATGCTCTTGTCTCAGTACTTGATTGAATGACTATTATAGCTTTTCCCAGAACCACCATAATTTTCCTTCCCCAACCGATCTTTCATTGGTGACTTCTCTAAGACCGTCAGTCTCTGAAACTTGATTTTCTTTTGTTTCCTACTTGGGCCACTTTTTCAGGAAGGGAACAGAACCCCAAGAAGATGGCTCATTGCCTCAGCAGTGGGACACAGAGTCAGGAAACTAGGGGAAATAAACACTTTCTAAAAGACGTGCTGGGGAGAGAACCCAGGGCAACTTACCTACCGCTGAGCTGCATCCCCAGTCCATTTTACCAACTTTTAAAATTTTGAGACAGCGTCTCGCTAATGTTCTGGTGCTGGTCTCAAGCTTGTCCTCCTGCCTCGGCCTCTCGCGTTGCAAGGATCACCGGAGTGTGCCACCTTGCCCAGCTGCACGTTCTTGTTTTCTGGCACAGCAATACCATCTGCATTTTTGTTGGCAAGTGACATTGCTGCATCGCTTATCGGTGACCTTGTGAATTTCTCATTTCTTTTTTTTTTTTTTTCCACACATGTGAAAACATGAATATAGCAGGATAAGGAATTGTCATTAGCATCATATTGCTGCAGGAATTACTGGAAATAAGTTGGGAAGACGATAAGTGACAAGTGGAGTGCAGGCAAAGTTTCTGCTGCCTTAGAAATACCTTTATTTGTATTAAATGAAAGCTGCAACTGTTTGTTCAAGTAGGACAATCATTTGTATCCAACCGATGTAGGAATAACACATCCCCGTTAATTACTCTAGTGATGAATGATCACTCTAGTGATAAAGCAAAACATGTAGTCTCTAACGTTACTGCAGTTTCTGAGAATAACTGAGTCATTTGGGCACTCTTTATGGGGTAACAAAATTAAATTGGTTTACTAATGGCCCCCAGTCATACAATAAGACCTCTGAAGGTGGGCTGGACCATATTTACCTCAGAGCCCACGATGATGGCTTGCTGTTGTCTTTCTCACACCTTTGTTCATGTGTCCTTCCTTCCTTCCTTCCTTCCTTCCTTCCTTCCTTCCTTCCTTCCTTCCCTTCCTGTCTTTCTTCCTTGTTCCTCTCTTCTCTCTTCCTTTCTTTCCTTCTTCCCTCTTTCTGTTTGGTTGTAGAACTTGATTCTTGATTATGTATTGATTAAAATACAATGCAAGGATTTTCTGGGTGAGATCACTGAAAATGGAATAGTGGAGAACTCCAGGGCTCAAGTCCTCCACGAAAGCAAGGAATGAGCAGGCAAAAACTGTCAGTATCAACGTTGACAGAAGGCTGGCGTCTAGACAACAATGTATAATCACCAGAGAAAGACTTGGTGAGGAACGAAGGTGATTGTGGTGATGTAGCTCAGTGGTAGTGATTGCTTAGCACGTGCCGTGGCCCTGGGTTCCATTCCCAGCACCAAAAAGGAAGGAGAAACAGAAAAGAAAATGAAATAAGGTGCTGACTGGCAGTTAAGGGAACCCCTGCAGCATCTCTCATTGCCCACCTAGCATCCCCAATACCCAGATCAGCAGTGGGCGTGAGGAATGCAGCCAGCATACCTGTCCACTCTAAGCAGTCCCAAGAGCAGGAATGTGGACTTTCTTCCCGAAGGATTGTGGTTTCTGTTTCAACCTGTTGGCTAGTTGACTGCCTGAAGGGACAGCAAGAGGGCTATCATCTGCTTTGCCTGGTTCTTGGAGCTCCCCAGGCCAGGAACCAGGAGACGGCCTGACTACAAAGAGGCATGAGGGAACATTGGGGCTGGGGGGATGAAAATGTTCTGTATCTCAATTGTGGTGGTGGTGGAAACCAACCGTATGCACCTGTTAAAATTCACAGACCAGCACACGGGAAAAGGGTGAATTTTATGCTTTGTAAGTTGTACCTCAATAAACCTGTTGACCAAAACAACAACAACAAAAAAAATACAAGTAAGCAGAACAAAAGGAGTACGATGGTAAAGGGACACCCGTGAAGCAGGAGTGGGATTCCAGTTCAGGGCACAGGGACGTCCCAGGACATCACCTGTGCATTCGGTCCGCCAAGAGAGAACCAGCCCGACAGAGGAAAGAGGACAAGAGAGATGGTTGAAAACGTCAACCCTTGTGGGGCTACAGAAACTAAGCCAAAGGGAGAAGACAAGGCCGTTTTTTCTACTTTGGGGGTGGGAAATCCCTCATTAATGGATAGAATCTACTAGAACCATAGTGAGAGAGTGAAGGGAAGCAGAGTGGATAGTGTAGTGAAAGAGCTAATTCTCGCCCATTCATCAGTAATTAAGGTCTGTACGACACGGAGTGGGGTGAGGGAGAGAGGGATGGAGGGAGAGAGGGAGGATCGATGGCCAGGGCCCAGCAGATACCCGGAGTTTGGGACATGAAAGTCCAATTCCTCGAGGCTGGACGGCTGGGGTTTTCCAGGGCAGAGGACCAGAGAGAAGGGGACTGCAGAGGGGCGAACCCTACACACTCCCCGAGTGTCCCACTCGAGTGCTCAGCAGACCACAGGGGAGCACGAGCACGTGAGGAGCCCGCCTGAGGCCTGGGCCAGGACCTGCCCCTCAGGAGGATGCAAGTAAGGAGCTGCACCGCACTCAGGAAGGAAAGAGAGCAGCGGCTTCCCCAGCACCAGGGCAGAAAGCCACATTGTCGGGGAGGCGTCAGGCCGGGCACTCACAAGGGTCATGCCCCGTCAGCGTAGGAATCCGTCTCCTGCACTGAGCCGCCCTGGTCTCATGTCATTCGTCCTCAAAGCCAGACTCAGAAGCACCACAACGTCAAAGCCAGACTGAGAAGGACCAAACCTTTCCCAGCCGCTCTAAGGGCGTTCCAGCGCACAGCTCAGGGCTCTCTAGGAATACAGAACCCCAGCAGCCCAGGAAAAAGGTGGTATGGACGTCCCATCAAAAGCTACCAGGGGTACAGAGCAGCAGGAAAATGCAACTCATACAGAGGAGAGAAACCCATGCAAGGCATCCAGATTAGAAAGGAAGAAAGGTAAAGAAAAAACAAAGCACCTTGCCTTCATTTGCACTCATGATCATCTATGCATGAAACCCGAGACCATTTACAAAAGAGCTACTTAGACTTCATACAGTGGGCTTGGCATGTTTGCAGGACACCATATATTTTAGAGACAGCTACTATAAGGACAGATGCAAATTAAACATAAAGAGGTTTTGGGCTGGGGACATAGCTCAGTTGGTAGAGTGCTTGCTTCACAGGCACAAGGCCCTGGGTGCGATCCCCAGCACCACAACAATAAAGTAAAATAAGAGGTTGAATTCTCACCTTTGAAGGCACTCCCCCCTCCTCCCCCTTTGTTAAAGCATTTACTGAGGAGAACTTGTAAGTCCTTTCTGTGTCTCTGAAAAGGAGGTAAACGCCTTTTCAAAGGTACAAAAGAACGAGCTTCTTGCCAGCTTTATGACCCAGGAAGTTTTATCAAGGACCTAGCAAGTGTCTCTATGAAAAGGAAACAGCTGGGATGATATTTCCCCCACATCCCAGTTCCTGTGAGAGAAAGGGAGTCGGGGAGGGGGAAGAAATCTTAGAAGTCTACCTTCAGTGGGCTCCTTGCTCCGAGTGTGTAAACTAGATCCTGTCATAAGAATGTGAGGAGTTTACTTATTTTTCCCTTGGATAAAGACAGTTACATTAGTCTTCTCCGGCAACCACATCAAAAGTACTAGAGACCCATCAGCTGAAACAACAGAAATTTATATTCTCAAAGTTGTGGAGGCTACAAGTCCATGACGAAGGTGCCCGTAAATTCACTTTCTGGCGAGGGCTCTCCTCCTGGCTTGTAGTTGGCCACCTTTTGGCTTTGTCCTTGTTGGATTCCAGGCAGCAGGCTGCACCTCCCAGGCAGAAGGCCACACCTCCCCAGGTGCTTTGTGAAAAACTACATTTCCCAAGATCCTCAGCATGGCCAGCAAACCTGGCCAGCAGGTGCCCTGGCCATCACCTCCTGACCTCTGGTAGCCTATAGGGCAAGGACTCACTCCAGGGGGCTTTCTGACCCCCACTCTATTTAAACCACCCCCGGACTGAAATCGCTCTCTGTTCGCGCTTGACCCTGTTCCCGTCCGTCCCCTATTTTCCCTTTTTCTACCCCTTCCACGCGTGGCCCCTAATAAACTTCCCTTTTATTAAAATGGCATTCCCAGCGTAAGAAACTGTGCCTAAATTCTAACAGTCCTCACTTGACCTTTGCCCAGCACGTGTGCCTGTAAATGGGCACCAGAGCTCTCGTCTTCTTCTTAGAAGGTCATACTGGATCAGAGCCCCAAATGTGGACTTCATTTAACCTTAATTACTCCCTTAGAGGCCCCATTTCCACATACAGCCACACTGCTGGTTACGACTTCAACACGTGACTGGGGGGGGGGGGGGGGAGACACAGTCAGTCCCTAACAGCAATGAACTAATACATATGGTCACTCTGAATGCCATGTTAATTTAGGATGTATTGTGTGTGAGAGACGGTACCATCAAGTCATCCTTCCTGATGAGCAAGGATGGAACGACTTGCATCTGCTCGGCTACATGAGAGGGTGAGATGCCTTTCGGCCCCTTTGCAGTCTCAGCGGATTGGCTTTGGTGTGCATCACATTCTTGTGCACTGCTGATTCAATCATGAAATCATTGTCTACCTTTGTGCAGATGGCCTCAGGCTGGGCTGGCAGATGAGTTTCTGTCTAATTGTATTTTCCCAGTGCTACAGCCCTCCCTCCCCCAGAATACTCAATTCATGGCCCTGACACTTTTTTTTTCTTTCTTTACTGATCTGAAACAGGGATAGTAAGACATTAAATTTGTGTTCTAGTGTTTCTAGACTGCTTGCTCTTGTGGTGCAAACTAAGTAATTAAAAAACAACAAATCCTAGCCAGAACTAGATCAGCAGTGAGAGATGTGAGGAAGCCACCATTCTGGTGGAAGGGCGAAATTCCTGGAAAGCAGAACAATTTTGTATGAACCTATTCCAGAACCTGAAATAAGTAGAAAAGTCAATGAAAATAATGCTTTGTCATGTAATCCTTGTTAAGCAATCAACCATTCACTCAGGGTCATGTGTACAGGAATCCCTAGCAATCCTCATCCAAGATGAGGGGGGGGGGGAGATCAAGCGCAATTTACATGCTGAACGATTACATTGCTGGGTGTGTGTGTGTGTGTGTGTGTGTGTGTGTGTGTGTGTTTGCATTAACACGGTTTTGAAGCATTTTCAGAAACAGGTCAAGCTTGGAGGTCACATGGAAAAAACTAATATGAAACTTGCAAACAAGACAGGTTACGTTTCTCTGATTGCTATCCATTTAAAAGTACAAACCAACCAGGTGCGGTGGCACCAGCCTGTCATCCCAGCAACCCGGAGGCTGAGGCAGGAGGATTGCAAGTTCGAGACCAATCTCAGCAATTTGGCGAGACCCCGTGTCAAAACAAAAGATAAACCAGGCTGGGGATGTCGCTCAGTGGTTGAGCCCAGCTGGATTCAATTCTCCGTCGCCCCCACCCCCACCCCCACCCCCACCCCCACCCCCACAATAAAGTACAAAGAAATATATTTCAAAATGCTGACGGCATCCTTGAAGCCAAGGAACAGGACCCAATCGACTTTCACCTTCCGTTTCCTGAACCATCTTTGATTACCTTGTCCTACTTGAGTACCTGAATCTCAGAGTTGCTCCTCCAACACAAAGGCAGGGGTGAGGAAAGCTGGAGAAGCAATAGCTGAAAAGACACTCAGGCACAGAACAGCAGTACAGTTTTATTTCCAGCATTAACAAACATTTAGGCACCCTAGTGCCAGGCCAGAGAAACACATCGCTCCCCCCCCCCCCCCCCAGCAATACACAGGTGACTATGGCAGGCATCATCAGTGCCCTGGGGCTGGAAGAGCACTCAGGGGGAGAACTCAAGCCCCCTTTCCTGGTTGAGGCTTCAGGAAACAGAGGGGCATAAAGTGCTGCATGGCCTGCACCACCACGGAAAGCTGGCTGAGCAAGTGGGTGACGGATATCTGCAGGAGGCTGGAGTTTTCAGCGCTCAATCGGCTACAAGAAGGGGAAGAGAAAATCACGCCCCAGGTGCCAACTCCTCTCCCTCGGCGCCCCCGCCCCGCCCCACGCGGCCGTGCAGGTAACCCTTCAGCATTTCACCCAGCGCGCCCCCCTGCGCCGCGGCACTCCTCCGACCCACCCTTCTGTGTCTGCAGGCGTCTCCCAGAGCGTCCCCTTAGGCGGGCCACCTGCCGCCCGCTGCTCTCGCCCAGCCAGGCCCCCTGTGAACTTACGTAACCAGGTCACTGCCAATCACCGTGAACTCCCGGTGAACTGCCCCTCCGAGGGTCTCAAAGCCCCGGACCAGGTACCTGCGGGCAATCTCGGCATCCACGACGGACAGGAAAGGCACCGTGAGGCCACTGGTGGAGAGCCAGTTAAGGCAACCTGGAAACGCGGGCCACGCCTAAGGCCACCCGCGACCCCCTCCGCAGACTCCAGCCCACTGCACAGCCCCCACACGCGCGGCTGGCCCCCCAATTAGCCGCCTGGGTCCCCACTCGTCCTTCCCTCGGCCCCGAGGATGCTCCTCCCCGCCAGCACCCCAAACCTCTCTGCCCATCGCGGGCCACCCCCGGCCTGGCCCTCAGCCCTGCCCCGACCCTTGGGAAGGATACAATTCCAGCACTTGGTTCTCCGCATCCTCGGCCAAAGCTTCTGCACCCCACCCCGGACTGTGCCCGTTGGCCTGGGGCGCTTCCCCGGCAGCAGCACCCTCTGCTCCTGCGTCTGCCCCCATCCCGGGGGTTCCAGGGTGCCCAGGGCCATCAGGCCCACCAGCCAGCCGCGCCCTGTGCCCCATCGGGCCCACCAGCCCCGCCCTGTGCCCCATCGGGCCCACCAGCCGCGCCCTGTGCCCCATCGGGCCCACCAGCCCCGCCCTGTGCCCCATCGGGCCCACCAGCAGTGCCCTGTGCCCCATCGGGCCCACCAGCCCCCCGCCCTCTGCCCCATCTTGACACCCGCCACTGCCACCATCTGGGGCCTGCATGGCTGCTCCCCCTGTCCCCTCAGAGAACACCTCACACACAACCTCCCCTTCACGCTGTGCTGAAGGAATGAAGCGCCCACAAGAAGCCCCACCCCTACTCCCACAGTGCACCGCGCGAGACCCACTGCGCCTGCGCCCAAGGGCTCCCAGGCGCTGAGGCGCCAGCCAGCTGCCTGGTGGGTTCCTACCAAACCCGCCCTGCCGCCCCTGGGCCCTTGGGCGGCCCCGTGGGCCCGCTCCCTCACAAGGCCCCGCCCCTTGACTGTGGGCTCCCGCGGCCCTCCCAGAGCACATGCGCAGGCAGGCCCCTGACGAGGCCGCCTGTGACCTCGTCAGTTCCCGCCATTTTTAAGGGGCCGCGAGGTTGTACTTCCGCCTGCGTGGACAAGCATTCCTGTTGCCACCCGCCCTGAACTCCCTTGTCCCGGGCAGGCGCGAGGCCTACAGCGCCGAGTGTCCCCACCCCCCAGTCTCGAGGGGGAGGCTGAAGGGCCTGCGGACCACACAGGGAACTTGGGGGGGAAGCGGGGACTGGGGTGGAGGTTGGGTCTCGGCACGGCGGCGGAGGCGGCAAGGACAGAGCAGGCACAGCCAGCCCCGCTGGGGACAGGACCCAGAACCCGTTAGGCACCCTCGGCTCTCGGGCTGAGAGGACATGTCTGGGCAAGAGGGATGGTGACAGGAGAAGCTGCTGCTGGCCGGCTCTCCCAGGCCGGAGGGCCAGCCGGAGGACAGGAGTCTGGGGGATGGGGATGTAGGGAGGCCCTGCAAGTTCATTGCCCTGGGGAAGGACTAATGGCCGTGGTCACGTGACCCCCTTTCAGTGTGGAGCCAGCGTTTGTCCATCAGTCCGCCGATGCCACGTCACGTCACGTCACGCACCTTCCTACACAGACATCATAGATGACAACAATCTCCAGAGCCCTATCGACACCACAGGGTAGTAAAATGGCGTTTTATAGCTTTAAGAGAATGCAGCTTACACGACTAGCATCTGAGAGATGGCCCCCGCCCGTAACAATCCACCCGCAACACGGGGCATTGGCACAAGCAGCCCGCAGGCGCGCGAAGGAGCTGGCCAGGACACACCAGTGCATATTGGTCCCTCGGTCCTACCCCCACCTCTCCAGACGGCCCTTTCATTAACTGCTCCTTGGCTGAGTCTGTCACAATGTGCCGTCTGCTCCCTGCTGTGCCCTGCCTGCTGCTGCAAGGGTCGGTGCAGGCATCCGGCAACTACATGGCCGTGTCTGCAGGTATCGGTTGCCATGCATCTGCAGATCACGTAGACCCCTGTGGCCAGCTTTTGCACAGGGACTTTAACACAGAGATCCAGTTGCTGACAGAATCATCTCAGGAGCCAGAACCGTGGAATGTCGGCCAAGACTCTGACAATGACTCCCCAAACACCGCCGAATGACCTGCCTGGGGAGCCGGAGCCCGTACCACAAGAGGAAGGTAGAGAGATGAGGAGCCTGCTGACTCCACCATTGCTTCTGGGAATGCACCCCCGTGGCTATGGTCCAAGTACTGTGTCAGGAAAGTTCCTCTCTAACTGTGAGTCCCACAGCCACTCTGCCCCTGCTACATCTGAGCAGCGCATCAGACCTGAGGCCTTGGATCCAGGCCTGTGGTGGTGAATGTTTAGCCGTGGGCCCTTGAGAGGCAGGGAGGAGCCCTGCTTCCTGCTGCTGGCCGGAAACCGCGTCCTGCATGCACTCCCAGCTCGGTTAACTTCAAGCTGCCAGTAGGACCTCGCTGACGCACGGGCGACAAGAGATGGTCCCCAGGAGCTGTCTGTCTGTCAGCAGCTGACCGGGCTGGCGCCAACACGCCACTGCTGGCACCTGCCTTGCCCCACAGCATGGATCTCTGCTAACACTGCCATGGAAACGTGAATCTCTGTGCCTTGCAGAGAGAGAAGAGGCAGCCCCATAGGGGGTCAGCTAGATTGCCACAGAGCTGCTGTCTAAGCAGAGGGTCATGGAGGTTGTTAGTTTCAGGGAGTCTTCTTGGAGTATAAGCTCGAGGCGTCAGTCTGGAGTGGATCGTGGGTGCTTGTCATGGGCAGGAGGAGCCACGATGGGACTAGAAATCGAAGGCTCATCGCTGTGGCGGTTTTCCTGCGCTAGCCTCGTGACCAGTGACCAGATGATGAGGTCAGGGTGCCACCGTGTTCAGTCTCAGCGGGGGTGGGGGTGTTCCTCCTCCTTTTATGAGCCTTATGTGAGGGGGTTACGACTGGTGAGGTTGATAAACCACCATGTCTGGTGTTCCTGATAGGATTCGGGGTGTCCACGTGTCCAGGCGCACCTTGATTGAGTTTGGTAACTTGCCACATATAAGATGTTTATCAGTTTGTGCCTTATGGTTGTTGTGCTGGGCAGATGGTGGTTGTTTACTGGTACAAACAAGGGTCAGAGTCATTCTGCCTTATCCTCAGAATGGAGTAGCTCCTGGCACAGCACTGCTTTACAAAATGGAGCAACTCGGGTTTAGACACAGCCTGAACACGGCTGTTCTGTACTTTGGGGTCGGGGAGTCACTCTGAGCAGGGCATAGCCTCCTCTGCACACCAGCTTAAGCTCCAAATGCCTCCCTTGAGCCCCTATGTAGACAGCACGTAGCACATGCTGCAACATGGTCCTCTCAAGGTCCAGAACCTCAACGGGTGCCGATAAAATCCTTGGTGTGCCCCCTGGGGGTGTTGATCCACAACACAAAGAATAGACCACCGACTCCAATTCAAATCCAATTAAAGCAAGCTTAACTTGTGATCAGATTGCTGATCAGCAACTGCCTTCCCAAAACGGGGATAGAGAACAGTGACTTGTCTGCAAGCAGCTAAGATTTTATAACACAACAAGGTTACAAAGGTGGGTGTCATGGGAACTTCCAGCAGGCAGGGTTCCTGCGAGCCTAATACAAGGGCAGAGAGCAGGCTTATGATCTACATTGTTGAACATCTCAAGGTAGGGAGCAAACTCACATTGTAACATGAAAGTTAATGAGGAGCAGCTGGGACTTCAGAGAGATTGGTTATCTGGTCAGGTTGCCAGGCATGGGTGAGTTCAAGGCACGGGCAGGAAGTCCAAGCAAGTTTTTTAAAACATCAAAATATAGTTAGGCCAAATAGAAATCTTAGCATTGTACAGTAAAACAGAAGTGACCTTTGCATAACGTTCTGATGAGCTGGCTCCCAATCTTAAGATGGAATTAGGCTGGGCTGGGCTCATCAGTGGCACTGCCAACAATGGCCCATCGACCATTTCCAGTGACCTCATTTTCCTCACCAGTGAAGTAAGTTTTAAGTAGCCCAAGTTGCAGCAGGAAGGAAAAGGGCAAATGCCCCAGGATTCCCTATCTCCAGGCAGCTAGCTGCAGGACCCTTCCTGTGGTTCTCCCCAAGTACAAGTTGGGGAGTGAGTGTCTCAGCCCTGAGCCCTTTCCTTGTCACACTGGTTCACTTGGTGCTTTGACTATATCCCTGGTTGTTCTAAAACTTGCATGTTTTTTTTTTTTTTCCCCCCCAACTCTTCCCAACCTTGTCCTTTGGTACCTGGTCCTCTGGGACCTTCTCCTCCATGACCTCCTTCCCCCCCCCCCCCCCCCCCCCCCCCCCCCCCCCCGAATCTCTGCTTTCTAATCTCCGGAAACAGAATTCCTCTGAATCACCTCTTTAAAAACTCCCTGTCCCCCCTCCCCCTTGGGCAGAATCACAGTCTCCGAGACAGGAGTCCCTGTGTTTCTCTGTTGCTAGCAAAGCAATCAGACTTCTTTTTCCTTTTGCTCAAAACCGTGCCCCCATTATTGGATTGGCATAGAGGACAAGGACCCAGCCATCGGTAACAATACCGCCCGGGAGGAAAAAGGCTAGGCTCCAAAAGCTCGCTGCTCCAGAATGATCTGGAGTTAAATCGGGAGGAAAATTGGTTTTCTTCAGAACAGGCTCTGAAGGAAGCTGGAAGAAGCCTGTTTGTTTCAAAGTTTGCAAAGGTGCGGGACCAAAGGCCTTTGAAAGTGGAGTTGAGGGAGAGAAGGACTTTGCGAAGGCAGGGAAGGGAGGGAGGGTCTTGATACAGGGGAGAACCGGGTCATTGTGTTCTGAGGCGAGGTGTGGGTGCAAGCCCTTGGTAAGCCAGGCCCTTGGGAAGGAAAGGGAGGGAGCAAAGAATGCTGGGAGCAGTGCAAGGGGTGTGGTAACTCCCTGAGCCCAGATGGGAAGACCATGGTGAGACAAGATGGGAGAGGGAAGGCAAGGGAAGTCAGTGTTTTGCAAGAAAGGCAGGGACGCTAGTGCTTTGCCCGAGGAGAGGCCTTTCTGAGGGAAGGTGGTGGAGTGAAGGATTTAGTGAGGTGCAGTGAGGGGTGGAAGGACACGTTGAGGGGAGGGAAGGGATATTACTGCTCCGTGGCTGGAAGGGAGGAGGGAAGTCTTTTGTGAGGAGAGGAGTGACAGGGAAGGCTTTTGTCAGGGGAGGGGGTTCAGGGAAGAGATAGTTGAAGGGAAGCTCGGGAGGAGGCCTAGGAGATGGGGAGGGGAGGGAAAGGAGGCCTCTGTGACCAGGGATGTGAGTTGGGAACGCGGGGAGGAAGGGAGCGTTGTTGCGTCTCAGAGGAAGTGGCCCAAGAACCATGAAAACGCAGGAAACACCATGAGCCGCTGAAACGCGAGAAGCACTGGTGAACAGTTGCAACTCCGGGGGGACACACGGGCAGGGAAGACTACCTGGGGACTGCAGAACTCCACCCTGGCACCACCACCTCTAGTCCAGCCCCGACAAACTGTCCCCCTCTACATGTTCACACCCCACACCAACAGGCTGCTCTCTCTCCTTCGGGACGTGGCCCACATCCAAGTACTCCTTACTCGATCCCCAAGGCACCTCTCTCGTGAGATTGCCCCCATCGTCCCCTGAACACGTACCCACTTTTCCACATAAGCCTCTGACTATGCCTTTGATGGGCACAGGCTGAAATTCCGTTCTGTCAGGTATGCCAAGAACTTCGCTGGTCCCGAGTCAAGTCCCCCCTTCTGTCCGGAAACTCCTCAGGCCCTTCTTTGGGGACATCTCTCCTCCTGTGACGGGAGGATCCGAAGGGGATGTGGAGGCCAGATATCCACGAGTGTCAGAAGGCAACACCTTTGTGAGAGGAAGTGAGTGACAGAAGGTCTCTGCAAAGGGAAGCGAGGGGTATTAGTACCTTCTGAAGGGAGATGAGTTTGTGAAGGCCTTACAGAGCAGTCATGGTGGAGGGAAATTGTCGTGGTTCCCGGTGAGTGAGGGAAGGGCTTCGTGAAGGCAGGTGAGACAGGGAAGGCTTTAGCAAGGGACGGAAAGCTTTTGTGAGCTGGCAGAGGTTTCCAAAAGACAGGCTTGGATCCTGGTCAGCCGGTACATGGGGACAAGCCCCAAAGTGAGTTTTCGATGCACTCCAGGCCCCTCAGGGATGGCTGTCAAAGACAGCTACGAGGGAAACCATCCTCCCGGTGGGCAGAGTTTTGGGTGTTGCACCTGCTCGTACACCGTGTACGGAAAGAGAAGTGTCTGGAACTTAGAATGCACCATAACTCAGGAGCAGGGGTAAATGGGCTGGCTGTTTGGCCAGGAACGTGGAAATGTAGGCTCTGCAGGTCAAGGAGCTCTGGTTCACAGAGGGGCACACTTCCAACAGCACCATGTTGAAGAGGCTCACCGAACATGAAGTGGTGGTGGCCATCTGCTCCCTTGGGATTCCACACATCTAGACACCAGCAGGCAAGCAGAGGATTCATGATAACCATTGTGAGATGCAGACTTGTGTGCAATATCGGCTGCAGGGAATGGCCTTGTCCTAGATGCCCTGATGTCAATCCGGGAAATTGATCTATTTCTACCCAACTGCCCATTTCATCTGCATTCAAGGTAGTTTTGCCATTTCAACATTTAGTTTTCATCCCTTCTCTCCTCCCTAGCTGTATCTGCTTTTTGTTAGATCCCTGCATCCCACTCAGACACCCATTTCATTGTGCCCAGAGATGCAGTAGGCCGGCAGCTCCCACAAGGCCCGGCAGGGACTTGTGGCCTCTGCTCTGGGATGTCTGCAGGATCAGCCGGGACATCTCACCCAGGTGGAAGCCAAAGCATCCGAGGGTTCTTCACTCACAGCTCTCCTGTCCGTGCAGGGGACTCCAAGGCACGGCCCTGTGCACCAGAGCGCGCCCCAAAGTCCTCTCCACTGTGGCGGCAGCCTCAGGCCACCCTGACTTCTTACAGGCAGCTTGGTGCTCCCAGAGCACGTGTTCCAGGGAACAATCAAGAAGCTTCACTGCTGGGGCTGGGGTTGTGGCTCAGCGGTAGAGCGCTCATCTAGCACGTGCGCGGCCCGGGTTCGATCCTCAACACCACGTAAAAATAAAGGCATCGTGTACAACTAAAAACAAATAAATATTAAAAAAGAAGAAGAAGCAGCAGCAGCTTCACTGCTATCATGTCAGGCAGCTTCGGCTCCGCTGTCCTGCATCGGTGGAAGCAGCACCAGACCTGCACAGATGCAAGGGCGTGGGGCGGGGGAGGGACACAGGCCCCAGGTCGCAAAAGGAGGCTGTCAAGGCCAAGGCGTAGAACACGTGAGACGGACCCTCATTCGGTCCATCCCTGGAAAGACACTCGGCCACACAGCTATCATTATCATACGCATATCACATTTTTAGAGTGGCGTGACTGTCATTTCATCTAGGACCATCCTTTGCAAAGTCAGCAAGTCCAGGGCGTGGGTTGGACATGGGGAAGACATGCCAGGATCTGCCCAGGAGTACAGAAGGGGCCCCTGTGCTTTCCTCCACTTGGCTCCCAAGCCGAGTGCCTGGGCCGAGAGGTCCGATCCCGTGTGTCTGTTGCTTCCCAGGGACAGGAGCACCTCACTGTGCCTGTTGTTCTTGAGAAGTGAAAGGAAGCTCTTTGGCTGCATCCAAACAGTTCCTACCCATGGGGGCTGCCGAAGGGGAAGGGAGGAGGGGATGAGAAGGCCAACCCTTCTCTGGGCCTCCATTTGCTCACCTATGGAGACCACACGGGGCCTAATTCAAGGGACAGGCAGGGCTCCAGACCGGAGGTGAAGGATGTACAGAATGACGGGACGTTACGTCCCCAGGGCCAGGAACACCAAAGTCACTCTGGGAGTGCTGGCTCATTGAGCAGATGAAGGTAGAAGACAGCAGCAATGTGGGGCACAGCCAGACACCTGGGAGATGGGCCTTATGGACAGTCCCCTCCCAGTGAAGGGGGTGGGGAAGACAAGGCATCCTGGCTCAGAAGCAGAAGTTGATGTCACCAAGACCAGACCTTGCTCCAACTGAAGAGGCCCCTCAGGGCCCCCTTCATGTCCTTATTCCTCAGGCTGTATATGAAGGGGTTGAGCATGGGGGCCACCACTGCATATAGCACTGTGGCCACGGAATCCTCAACTGTGTAAGACGAGGAAGGCCGCAGGTATACCCCAAACAGGGTCCCATAGAACAAGGACACCACCGCCAGGTGAGAACTACAAGTGGAAAAAGCTTTCATCTTGCTCTGAGAAGAATGCAGTCTTCGGATGGCTGAGAAAATGCGCATGTAGGAAAGAGAGATCAGGAGGAAGGGGGTCACAAAAAGAAGGCTCCCCAGGGTGTAAACCACCAACTCATTGACATGGGTGTCTGAGCAGGAAAGCTTTAGCAATGCATAGAGTTCACAGAAAATGTGCTGAATTCGGAGGCTTGCACAGAATGACAGGGTATCCATAAGCAGGGTGTGGACCAAGGGATAGATGTTGGTGACAATCAGAGCCACAGACAAGGAGGTGACACAGAATTGGGGGCTCATGGTGGCAGCATAGTGAAGAGGGTGACAAATGGCTACAAATCGGTCATATGCCATCATGGCCAAGAGGACATTGTCCAGTTCCAGACACAAAATCAGAAAATACATCTGAGTGAGGCAGCCAACATAGGGGATGGACTGGCGCTGCGTCTGGATGTTCAGCAGCATCTTTGGGACAGTGACAGAGGGGAAGCAGACGTCCACACAGGATAGGCTGGCTATAAAGAAGTACATAGGCACGTGGAGGGTGGGGGTGGCGCTGATAGCCAGGACGATGAGCAGGTTCCCCACCACAGCCACCAGGTACATGGACAGGAACAGGCTGAAGAGGAGGGGCTGATGTCCAGGCACCTCGGACAGTCCCAGGAGGAGGAATTCTGAGGCGATGGTTACATTGCCTCTCACCATGGCTTCCAGTTTCTACAAGTACACATTGCACATACATGGGTCAGCATGAGCAGGGGCAGTTTGGGAAAGCCTGCTAACCCCCAAGTCGCTGGTGGAAATCATGCCTGGTGATGCTTAGGAAAGGATCTCCAGCCTGGGGCAGTAAGGACAAGAGAGTATGGGGATCCGACAGGCCACCAAGTGTGTTGGGGGTGCTGCTGAGGTTCTCCATGCAACTGACCTTAGTCAACAGCCCCTCCTGCTTCCTGGGGAGGAAAGAACCAGGCCGAGAAGATGAAGAGAAATGAAAGAAAGGTGGGGGGTGGGGGAGTGGAGGGAGAATGGGCAGAGGCAGCTAGGGCGTTTGACTTGTCTCAATGGTTACCCTCAGAAAGGAGCAAGGTTGGACCTCGATGAACCGTCTCTGTAGAGGTGTGAGAGATGACCATTAAGGTACAATTGTGTGTGTGCATGCATGTGTGTGTGTGTGTGTGTGTGTGTGAGAGAGAGAGAGAGAGAGAGAGAGAGAGAGAGAGAGAGAGAGAGAGCGCTGAAACGCAGGTACATTATATATTTGCAGAAGTATCTGGAAAGGTATTCATGAACATGTAATCTGGGGTTCTGTCTGGGGTGTGAGACTGTAACTTGCACTTTTCTTACCACAATAAGAGTGCATCGGTTTGTATCCGACTGTGCCGTATTGATGTTAACAAGTCTTTCCAGAGGATTCTGTGAAGGGCAACTGCCACGCAAAAGCACAATTAGGGGCTCATACTCCAACACTGTCGCACGGAAGGGTGTGTCGTGAAGCCCACTGAATTTGGAAATACTCCCTTCCCCACTCTGAACTGGGCACACATTTCTCCTGCTAAAGGGCTGCAGCCCCCAACCAGGGCAGGCACCCAAGAAGATGGGGGTGGAGATTGCCCACTCAGGCAAACTAAATCTACACATGTATAGCTCCTGCCCTCTTGTCACTTTCCTGCCTCTTCTCCTTTAAAGGTCGCGCTAATTTTCAGGGATTTCAGAGATGGGAGATGGGCTTTTGGAGATGGTAACTGCTTGTTTCACAAACAGGTTTCTTCCAGCTTCCTTCAAAGCCCAGGTTGAATCAAACCAATTTTCCTACCAGCTTGACTCTGAACGTTTCTGAACAGCGAGCGTTCTGGCCTAGCCTCTTTCTTCCCTAAGTGGGATCCTGTGCCACCGAGTGACAGTAGGCAGTTGCATCCCAAGAATGGAGAAATGGCAAACTGGAAGCATCTACCACATAGTAGCTGTCCCAGGACTTGTATCGAAGCAGTTCCTGAGGCTGCATGATGAGGTAGCAATGGCACGGGAAAGCCCAGGGGTGCCCTCCAGAGAGTCAGCAACCAGGGGAAACCCAGGAGTATCCGTTTGGGGAGAATAGCAGAAGACTGAACAAAAAGGAATGCGCAGCAGCAGCCACCACGAGTGCCACAGGAGGGGAGCTCTGACGGGCTCAAAGAGACTTTTCCAGTAAATTTAAGAAATGCAGGCTACGCTGTCGAGGAACACTGCAATCTGAGCAGGAAAAACGGGCTCTGACACTGCAAGAGAAGCGTTGCAGGAGGAGCACGCTCCAGTGCGCTTCCCAGAAGATGCAGTGAAAGCAGGGGGCCCGGTCCCGAGCGAGCACACACGTGTTTGAACGTTTTGTTTGGGAGACTGGAAATCCCTGCAGTTCTCCCTCCCTCCCCCGCCCCCCTTTCTGTGCATCTGATGTGCTCTCTGTGTGTGCGCGCGCGTGCAGGTGCACGCGCATACCCAGGATCCAACGGCCGCCGATGCCTCACTTGTCCCTGGATGGGTGGACACCGGAGCCCGGAGTCCAGCTGGGCTGAGGAAGAGACTGTGGCATGGACCAGTGGGGAGCTGCAGGAGGCGGTGGGAGGTGCGGCTGCCTGTCAGCCTTGCAGGACAGGACGGCACAGGGCGCTTTCTTTAGAAACCCGTGGTCTGCACTCCCTGACCAGGTGGAAGGTTGGCAAAGAGTGGAAGTGGGATGGGTTGGGGTTGGTGGAAGCTGCTGCCCAGGGCAGCCTGTGGGGGCCTAAGCCCTCCCGCAAGCAAGCTTAGAGGTGTCCGCAGGTCGACTACTGAGACCTGGGCCCTTCCCCCCACAGCCCCTGCAGCACAAGGACTGAGGCTCTGGGAACAGTGAGGGTGTTGCCACCTGCATTGCTCCATGGGCCACCTGAGAAGGAAGATTGACCCGCGGCTCCTAAAAGAAACACGGCCCTGCGCCCAGGTTCAAAACCAGCAACCAAAACAGTGCTGGTGAGGGTGAGTTCTGCTTCCAAGTGGACAACACCTCCCAACACTCGCTGGCAGGCACGGGTAGGGGGACCAGGTATAGGAGCTCCCTGAACAGGCCTGGCCGGCTTGGGTCAGAGCTGGAAACAAACAGACGACAGGACAATGATGTGTCCCCCCCTCCCAAACCTCCTGGTACCTGGTTATCCTAAGATCAAAGCTCTGGGCAGAAGCATCTGCATTTGAAATACCTCCCAAAGGAGGAAGCTGAACCGGTTCATGGCTGCTATTGCATTCGCTTTTGTAAATTGTTTTGTTGTGTGGGCTTTCACAGTTCTCTCTAGTCTTGTGTATTCTTTCAATTCGCTGGAGTTTTTCTCAATACGTTTGTTCTTCTTTCTCATTTTTACTCCCATTCCTTCTCTTTTCTCCTACCTTCTCTCTTCCTTCCTCCCCCACCCCTTTTTCTTACCTCACCAAGTAGAAACCTTGACCTCTCCATGTCTACTATCGCATTTGCTTTTTGGTCAATTATTCAGCTTTGTCTTTCCTCATTCCTTGTTGTTTCATAATTCTAATTTTATGCATTTTTTCAATTAATTGTTTTTGTCCTTGATACCTCTTTTCTTCTCTCTCACCTCTATTCCCTTCCCTTCTCTTTTTCCCTTCATCCTCTCCTCTTTCTCTCTTCATTCTTCCTTCCCACCCCACTCACCTTTCTCTTCTCTCAATATAAAATGCCTTCATACTTATTTTCAGATATATGTATACATGTATATGTTAAATATTCCATTGTTATTACTTAATTTTAATTTACTTTTTAAAATTATTCTAATTAGTATTACTTACTTTTCTCCACTTATTCTATATTATTTCTCACTTTCTTTCCTTACTTGTTACTGGAGTTTATAGATCCTTATTGATAAGTTTTCTCTTATTTGTTGATACACAGTGTGCCCTTAAGTGACCAATGCCACAGTTACACTGGTGACTACTCTCTCTTCTCAAAGTGGTGCTGCTGCTCGAACCTAACACTTTGACCCCACTGGTTGGGTGTTTTGATGCAGAGGATCACCCCCAGTGCAGGGCACATTGTAGAGAGATAACTTCTTACTAAAAAGACCCTCATATAACAGGGGAAGAGGAATCCATCACAACAGACTCACAAGCAGCACAGAATCATAGTGAACACGAGGAACCACGATGCCTGAAAAAGTTCAAACCCGCCCCCCCCCCCAAACTGAATCCACAGATACCGAGGTGGATGAAATGCAAAGAGTACAAAATTTGATCATTAAAATGATTAATGCATTAGAGGAAGAACTAAGGAAGGAACAGAGGGAGACAATCTGGGATAAGAAAGATACGTCAATAGCGGAGAGAGATTCTGAAGGAGAACCAAAAGGAAATCTTGGAAATGAAAGGCACAATTAAGCCTAGTAAAAACTCAGTTGAAAGTCTCTCCAAGAGATTAGATCCAGAGCTGGGGTTGTGGCTCAGCGGTAGAGCGCTCACCTAGCACGTGCACGGCCCGGGTTTGATCCTCAGCACCACGTGCAAATAAAAAACCCATTGTGCACAACTAAAGCAATTCAATAAATTATTTTTTTTTTTAAAAAGAGAGAGAGATTAGATCCAGTACAGGACAGAATTTCAGAGCACAAGGACAAGGTGGGCGGACTTGAATAGAAAAAAATGAGAAACTATTTTCAGAATGTGCAAAACCTCTGGAACAAAATTAATAAGAGTCCTCACTTAAGGTTCTCAGGTTTTGAGGAAGATGCAGAGACAAAGGCCAATGGCATTGATAGTCTAGTCAATGAAACAATAGCAGTAGATTTTCCAAACTTTGGGAATGAGATGGGCACCCAGGTACAGGAAACACTTAGAACCTCAAGTAGACAAGACCTGAAAAGAACCTCGCCACAACACACTATGCTTACGATGCTGAAAATCCAGAACAAAGGGAAATAATTGTTTTTAAAGCTACAGAGAGGGACTGGGATTGTGGCTCAGCAGAAGAGCGCTCGCCTAGCACGTGCGCGGCCCGGGTTCGATCCTCAGCACCACGTAAAGATAAAGGCATTGTATACAACTAAAACAAATAAATAAATATTAAAAAAAAAAAAAAAGCTACAAGAGAAATTCCAGGTCACCGATAAAAGAAAATGAATCACAATAAAAGCAATTTCTCAGAAGGAACCATGAAGGCCAGAAAAGCTTGGAGGAGTGTGTTTCAAGCCCCGAAAGACAATAGCCACCAACCTAGATGGCTAGATCCAGCAAAGCTATCCTTCAGGAAAATAAGGGATACAGATAGGAAAAACAGATGTCAACTTATCTGTGTGCTGAAGACATGATCTTACATTTAGAGGGCCCAAAAGCTCCACCAGAAGATTTCTAGAATCACCAAGCCAATTCAGAAAACTATCAGGATACAAGAGCAATATTCATAAATCAATCACTTTCCTAGACTCCAGTAATGAATGTGCTGAGAAAGAAATCAGGAAAACTGTCCCATTCACAGTAACCTTTAAAGAAAACTTGGCAATTAATCTAACAAAAGAGGCAAACAACCTCTGCAACAAAAATTGTAGAACACTGAAGAAAAAAATTGAAGAAGACCTCAGAAGATGGAAAGACTTCCCATGTTCATGGATAGGCAGAATTAATATTGTTACAATGGCCATACTGCCAAAGTCATACACAGATTCAATGCAATCCCCATCAAAATACCAATGACAGGGCTGAGTTCGTAGCTCAGTGGTAGAGTGCTTGCCTAGCATGTGTGAGGCACTGGATATAAATAAATAAAGATTAAAAGAAAGAAAATGTTGTTTTTTTAAATACCAATGACATTCCTCACAAACTAAAAAAAAAAAAAAAAAACACAGTTCTAAAATTCATTTTGAAGGATAAAAGACCCAGAACAACCAAAGCAATTCTTTTCCCCCCCTAATTTGTTATATATGACAGCAGAATGCATTACAATTCATATTACATATGTAGAACTCATTTTTACAAAGCTCTGGTTGTATACAAAGCATATTCACAACATTCGTGTCTTCATACATGCACTTGTGGTAATGGTGTCCATCTCATTCCACCATCTTTTTTTTTAACCCCTTTTCCCTTCCCTTCCACTACCTCCCTTTTGACCTTTCTAGAGTTCCTCTAATCCTCCTATGCTCCCCGTCCCAACCCCACTATGAATCAGCCTCCTTATATCAGAGAAAACATTCGGCATTTGGGTTTTTGGGATTGGCTAACTTTGCTTAGCATCATATTCTCCAACTTCATCCATTTACCTGTGCATGCCATGATTTTATTCTCTTTTAGTGCTGAGTAATATTCCATTGTGTATATATAGCACATTTTCTTTATCCATTCATCTACTGAAAGGCACCGACAATGGTTCCACAATTTAGCTTTTGTGAATTGTGCTGCAACAAACATTGATGTGGCTGCATCCCTGTAGTATGTTGTTTTTAAGTCTTTTGGGTATAGACCGAGGAGTGGGATGGCTGGGTCATAAGGTGGTTCCATTCCCAGTTTTCCAAGGAATCTCCATACCGCTTTCGATATTGGCTGCACCATTTTGCAGTCCCACCAGCAATGTATGAGTGTGCCTTTTCCCCCACATCCTCTCCAACATTTTTTGTTGTTTGTGTTCTGAATAGCTGCCATTCTGACTGCAGTGAAATGACATCTTAGTTTTGATTTGCATTTCTCTAATTGCCAGAGATCTTGAACATTTTTTTCATGTATTTGTTGATTGGTTGTATATCACCTTCTGAGAAGTGTCTGTTCAGTTCCTTGGCCCATTTATTGATTGGTTTTTTTTTTTTTATTATTGATGTTAAGATTTTTAAGTTCTTTATGTATCCTAGAGATTAGTGCTCTACCTGAGGTGCGTGTGGTAAAAACTTGTTCCCAATTAGTAGGCTCTCTTTTCACCTTACAGATTGTTTCTTTTGCTGAGAAGAAGCTTTTTAGTTTGAATCCATCCCATTCATTAATTCTAGATTTTAATTCTTGTGCTACAGGAGTCGTCTTATTAAGGAATTAGGGGCCTAATCTGATATGGTGGAGATTGGGGCCTACTTATTCTTCAGTGAGACGCATGATCTCTGGTTTAATTCCTAGGTCCTTGATCGACTTTGAGTTGAGTTGTGTGCATGGTGAGAGATAGGGGTTTAATTTCATTTTGTTGCACACGGATTTCCAGTTTCCCCAGCACCATTTGGTGAAGAGGCTCTCTTTTCTCCAATGTATGTTTTTGGCACTTTTGTCTAACGTAAAATTGCTGTAGTTATGTGGGTTAGTCTCCGTGTCCTCTATTCTCTACCATTGGCCTACCAGTCTATGTTGGTGCCGATACCAGGTTGTTTTTATTACCATTATAGCTTAAGGTCTGGTATAGTGATGCCCCCTGCTTCACTCTTCTTGCTAAGGATTGCTTTAGCTATTCTGGGTCTCTTATTTTTCCAGATGAATTTCATGACTGCTTTTTCTATTTCCATAAAGAATGCCATTGGGATTTTGATTGGAATTGTATTAAATCTGTATAATGCTTTTGGTAGTATAGTCATTTTGACAATATTAGTTCTGCCTACCCAAGAACAAGGTAGATCTTTCCATCTTCTAAGGTCTGCTTTAATTTCTTTCTTTAGTGTTCTGTAGTTTTCATTGTAGAGGTCTTTCACTTCTTTTGTTAGGTTGATTCCCAGGTATCTTGTATTTTGAGGCTATTGCAAATGGGGTAGTTTTCCTCATTTCCCTTTCAGAGGATTTGTCACTGATCGACCGAAGTGCCTTTGATGTTGGGGTGTTGATTTTGTATGCTGCTACTGTGCTCAATTCATGGACTGGTTCTACACGTTTTCTGGTGGAATTTTTTTGGGCCTTCTAGGTATAGAATCATATCATCGGCAAATAGTGCTAATTTGAGTTCTTCTTTCCTATCCGCATCCCTTTAGTATCCCTTTAATTTCTTTCGTCTGTCTAATTGCTCTGGCCAGTGTTTCAATTCTAAGCCACAAGGGCCATGCCGGAGGCTTCACGACAACTGACTTCAAATTATACTACAGAGCTGTGGTAACAAAACCAGCATGGTACTGACATCGAAACAGACACAAAGGCCAATGGAATACAATAGAAGACACGAAGACAAACTTACAAAGCTACAGTCATCTGGTCCTTGACATAGGTACCAAAAACATACATGGGAAAAAAGAGAGCCTTTTCAACAAATGGTGCTAGGAAAACCAGCTACCACACGTAGAAGAACGAAAACGGGTCCTCATCCCGCACTTGCACAAAAGTCAACGCAAAGTGGATCAAAGAGCTAGGAATTAGACCAGAAACTTGGTGACTACTGGAAGCTAATAAAGGAGCAATACTCTAACATATAGGGACGGGCAATGACTTCCTCAACAGGACCTGTAAAGCTCACAAAATAATGCCAAGAGTTAGCAGATGCAATAACATCAAATGAGAAAGCTTCCACACAGAAAAGGAAATAATTAAGAGCATGGAGAGAGAACCTACAGAGTGGCAGAAAATCTTTGCCAGTTATCCCTCCCTCCCACAGGGGATTATTATCCCAAATATATGAAGAACTCAAAAAATCTTAACACCAATACCAGCCCTCTAGCAATATGCTCAATAAATGGTCAAATGATCTATCAGATATTTCTCAAAAGAAGAAACAGAAATGGATGTCAAGTATGTGAGGAAATGTCTACCATCCCTGTCAACCAGGGAAATGCAAATCAAAACTACACTGAGATTTCATCTCACTCCAGTCAGAATAGCAACCATCAAGAACAGAAAAGGGGGAAAAAAAACAAAACAAAACAAAACAAAAAACAATGAATTCTGGCAAGGATGTGTGGAAAAAGGAGCACTCGTAAACTATTGGGGTGGGGGTTGTACATTAGTAAGACCACTACAGAAACTGGTCTGGACAGTCCTGAAAAGGACAGGAATGGAAACAGCATATGAACCAGCTGTCCCCCTTCTTGGCATTTATTCGGAAGACGTAAATTCAGTGTGCTATGACGATACATGCACCAGTGCTGATGGCAGTGCAACACATAGCAGTTGAGTTATGGAAGCAGCCTCGGTGCCCATCGACACATGAATGGACAAAGGAAATGCAATGTAGATACCCAATGGTGTGTTATTCAGCCACAAAGAAGAACAAACTTTGCGGGAAGATGGATGGAACTGGAGAACATCAAGCGGAGCGGAATAAGCCACACCCAGAAAGTCAAAGGTTGAAGGTTTGTCTCTCACATAGTGTAGCTAGAGAGAAAAAAAGGGGGTGGGGCGAGGGCCCTTGAGAAAACAGAAGAGAGGCCTTTAGGGTAGAGGAAGAGGACTGGGGGAGAGAGGAGCGGAGGGCAAGGGGAGATGCTGTTGGGTGACATTGATCAGATTATGTTACATGCATATATGTACATGCCACAGCCAAACCCACTTTTGGCATAATTAGTATGCACCAATTGGGAACAAAGAAGTCATGTCCCAGTGTCCTTGTCTCGTCTTCTCGGGTTCACGCCATGGAATCCGCAAAGGCTACATGTCCACGTGGTATGATTGCACCCAATGGACATAGCTATGCTTATAAATCCGAATTTCGGGTGACGTAGAAAAGAGAGCAAAAATTGATTTTAAAATATTGATTCAAAAAGGGATAGATGATGGACAGACAAGTCTCCAATGGAAGAAACTGAAAAGCTCTCATGGCTCTCCCCGTAGCGGTAAACGACATGCTTTTGACCCAGGTGCTTTTAACAAAAGAATCATTTTAATTCATCAGATGGTCAACTCCCTAGCCCCTCATCAAATACTCAAAGTCTACTAGGAAGGGAATAACGTCTACCTTGTTCACTGCTCAATCCCCATGGCCTCAAGACAGCATAGCATTGAAGCTAAAACCAGACAACCACAATGTACACACAAAGGGATAATGAGACGCAAATCTTGAATATGAGCAAAGTGTAGTGAAGGGTTGATGCATTCAATAGGAATACCATTGGGGTGGATAACATGACTCCTATTAATGAGATTGAGTAGAACAATTGATGGAAAGGGAAAAACTGGATCATGAATCGAATGGATGCTAGAATGGAACTTGTTAAGTCTTGTTAAATTCCGTCTTGACCTTTGACGCCCGTCGTGAAATGGCAACTGAAGGTTTCTCTCCAAGCGCCAGAGCCTGGATGTCCCTTTCCCTGAAGAAGCTGCCCCACCCAGACTTCTCCCTCATACCCCAAGCCTTTCCATGTGCTCTCTGCGACTCATAATGTGGGATCCTTTCTCTTCCCAAGGCACTGCTTGGCCCTGTACCTTACTATATGCTTGGCTCTGTCACCAGGGACACTACTTTCTCACAGTCTGGTCCAGGGGAGACTGTCTTTTCCCTTTACCTCACATACCTCAGGTTCAGGAAGCAGGTCCAATGACCACTCCTCCCTCCCATTGCTATTTTCCAACCCAATATGTCCTCTGCCATTTTAAAGGAGACTCCCAGGAGTGACATCAGCAAACACAGCATGAAATGAAGCTTCTGGGGACTGGCCCTTCACAGAAACACTGGAAAAATAAGCAGAAACTACCAGGATCAACTTCTTCAGAACTCACAAAAACAGCCAGAGACTTTCAGCACCCCAGCAAATGTGGAGTCCAGAAAAAAGATGACTTAGTCGGCTGTGCTGGCACACGCCTGTAATCCCAGCAGCTTGGGAGGCTGAGGCAGGAGGATGACGAGTTCAAAGCCAGCCTCAGCAACTTAGAGAGGCACTAAGCAAGTCAGTGGGACCCTGTCTCTAAAGAAAATGCAAAATAGGGCTGGGGATGTGGTCAGTGGTCAAGTGCCCCTGAGTTCAATCCCCAGTACCAAAAAAGAAAAGAGAAAAGAAAAGAAAAGAAAGAGGTGACTTAAACAAGGTAGAAGTACTTTCTTGTGTTTTTCCGTAGCCTTGCCCCATAAGCCTCTCTAGCACAGCAGTAGTCTTCCAGATGTCACCCAACATTTCAAGTGTGGTACTTGGTTAGGAATGGAGGAGAGCAGCCTTTGCTTCCACGAAATGTGTTTGTTTCTTCGGATCTACACTGGTATTCCCAGCAGGCCTGACAGAGGCACTGGCCTTTGTTTCAGCTAACCCAGAACTCTCTCAGGACAGAAAAGCAGCTACATGAAGGGAGTTCCTTAAAAACAATGAACAGGTCAAGGTCTCTTGGGGAAAGAGACTACAGCTGGAACAAATAATAGACTTACCTTATGCCTTGGAGGAAATAAGGGAGAGAGAGTTCATTTGGGAATAGGAGCTTTGAACAGCTCCTGTCTATAATGGAGAATCCAGAAAGTCACTTGCATGCCCAGGGACGGGTGCATTCTCAGAAAAGACCTGAGAAGATGATAAGCTCTCCTCTCCTACTGATATTTAGGTTCAGAAAAAAAATTAGGTAATAAAGACAACTAAAGTGGAGTTGTAAACAGACCAGCTAAGCGTTAGAGGAGAGCCACCAGCATCGAACCAATCTGCAAAGACCAGAAGATTCTTTTTCTTCTCTGTCTCTCTCTCTCTCTCTCTCTCTCTCTCTCTCTCTCTCTCTCTCTCTTCCTTTCTCTAGGTGTTTAAGAGGATCTCTGCCAAACCACTAACTGACTGACCATACTCTTAAAGAAGAGACTATATCTACCAGGTACAATAAAAAAAGTCCTTTTTTAAAAAATAGCTTAGAAAAGGCATCCAATGAATAATCAACTACAATTCCCAGCAAGGAATAACAACAACAACAACAACAACAACAAAATAACACCAAACTGGGGGAAGAATCCAATTTGCAGCACTGCCACATCATAATATTCAAAACACCCATTTTCAAGGAAAAATTATGACACCTGGCAATAAACAAGATAATATGGCCCAGTCGCATGAAGAAAATAAATGAGCAGAAATTATCTCTGAAGAGGCAAGGACATTGAACTTCCTAGACAAAGACTTCAACTCTGTTCAGGATGTTCGCAAGTCTAAGGAAACCATGGTCAAAGAACTAAAGGCAACTGTGAGAACAGAGACTCACCAAACAGAGAATATCAATCATGCAATGAAATTGGTAGAAAGCGATCAAATAGAAATTGTGAAGCTAAAAAGTATCCCCACCCCAATGAAAGGATTAATTCTGGATAAGGTTTCTACGACAAAATTGAACAGCAGAAGAAATATTCAGCAAACCTGAAGATAAATCCATCAGAAAGTATCCAGTCTGAGAAGGAAGATAGAATAAAGAAAATGAACAGAGTCTAGGAGACCTGTGGGACATTATGAAAATCAACATGCATATGGGGGAGTCTCAGAAGGAGGAGAGAGAGAAAGGGCCGGAAAAGTATTTGAAAAAAATAATGACCCCAAAGTCCCAATTCTGATGAAAGACATGATTCTACACATTCAAGAAGCTCAACGAACTACAAGTCAGATACACACCAATTCATTGCATAATTAAACTGTCGAAAGAAAAACTCAAAGAGACGATCTTGCAATAGTAACAAGAGAGCCACTCATCACATCCAGGAGAACCCAAATAAGACTGATCATTTCTCATTAGAATCCCTGGAGGACAGAAGACAGTGAGGTGACTTATTGAAAGTGCTAAAATGTGACATATATATACAATGGAATTTTACTCAGCAATAAAAGAGAATAAAATAATGGCATTTGCAGGTAAATGGATGAGTTGGAGAATATAATGCTAAGTGAAATTAGTCAATCTAAAAAATCCAAATACCGAATGTTTTCTCTGATACAAGGAGGCTAGTTCACAGTATTGTTGGATGGGGGTACATAGGAGGGTTAGAGGAACACTAGAATGGTCAAAGGGAAGGGAGGGGAAGGGAAGGAGCAAGCTGGGAGGGAGGGGGAGAAAAGAAATAAAGCAAAGGTGGTTGAATGAGACGGATATCATTATCCTAAATGCATGATTGGAGACCTGAATGGTACGAATATACTTTGTATACAAACAGTTGTATGTAAAAAGATGCTATATTGGGGCTGGGGCTGGGGCTCAGTGGTAGAGCGCTTGCCTAGCGCATGCGTGGCCTGGGTTTGATCCTCAGCACCACGTAGAGATGAACGCATTGTGTACAACTAAAGCAAATGAACAAATATTATTTAAAAAAGATGCTGTACATGTGCACTATGAATTGTAATTATTATAAAGAAAAAATAAATTTAACAAAAAGAAAGTGCTAAAGGGCAAAAACAAACAAACCAAAACATTGTCCACCAAGAATTCTCTATCTGACAAAACTCTCTTTCAAAGATGAAGAAAAAGGTAAGCTATTTCCCAATCAACTAAGGCTGTCTAAAGCTGAGATGATTGAGATGATTCATTGCTAATGGATGGAACTTACAAGCCACGCCAAAACAATGTTTCAGGCTGACATACAAGGACACCGGACAGTAACGTGAAGGCCTACGAAGAAATAAAGAACACTGGTAAAGTTAAATGCACAGGGAAATATGTGAGGGGCAATGCATTTTGGGTAACAAATCCTCTTTTGTGTGTGTGTGTGTATGACTAAAAGACAAAGGCCTAAAACAGTAATCATAAAATTAGGTCAATAATGATGCACCCAAAGTACAAAGATGTAAGTTGTTGTAACCGTGGTCACTCTTGAATAGTTTTCCTGTGCAAATACCTGCCCTCCTTCACCCGACATTCTAAACACTGAGGAAAGGCTGCATCTAAATAATCAAGATGTTAATGACAACTATTAAGTAATCTTTCTTTATATCTACAGCATTCAGAACACAGAGTCGCCTTCAGGTGTTTACCTAAACACTCACAGGGACTAGGCGCGGGAGATCAAGGTCAACTGCGATCTTCTGGCCAAGGAAAGACACTCTTGGACCAGATGATGAAGACCCCCTACTCAGCAAGTAGCCCGCATGCCTAAAGTCATCCCATCACAGCTCTTTTCCCTCCCTCCCTATAAGAGCCCTTGTGTGTACCTAAGTTCCCCAAGATGGACATTTTCTTCCATGATAGCTGCCCGCCCCCATCTTCTCACAGTGCAGGCCCTTGAATAAATGTGATTGTCTTCCCACCCACTGGTCTCCCAGGCATTGGCTTTTGAGTGGCAAACAGACCGACTTGGGTCCCACAGCAAACGCGGTGAGCCAGACAGGAGCTGTGCACAAGGAGTGGCGCAGCTCTTTCAGTTTTCCATGGACAGAGCAATTGCCTGTAGCAGCACAGCAGGGCTTTCTTACTCTGGCTAACAGAGAGAGCCACGACTGTTCATAAGAGCTGGCTGCTGGTGACAAGATGACCCTGTGGCTGGGACTGCAGGGACTTCCAAGCAGCTGTTGAGAGTCTTTGGTCTCAGGGATCCTCCCTTCACTCCTCCATTCCACATCGGTTGCCTATGAAGGGTTTCTTGGTAGAAGGAAATGATCTTTGGGGGAGTCCTCAAACTCCAGGCTGGATAAGTCACACCAGGGTGCACACTGGGAATCCTCTCTCTCTGCCACTCAGGGCTAAGACAGCCATTTGGACCTTGCTTGGGTTCTTTTCAGTACCAGTTGCTGTGAGGTCAGATTCTAAGAACAAGTATTCACAACTTCTCCTGTGGAAGAAATCTGGTTGTGTGGAGAGCACTCTGTTTGTTTGGTGTGGCTCTTTCTCTTCTGTTTCCCCCCTCTTCTTATAACTACTTTTCTTTTGTTTCCCAAATGGGTGTCTCGATTTCAGTGCCATCTAAGAGTCCTCTGGGCCACCCATTAGCTGACTTACAGCTATGATCCGATGACCGCAACGAAATTGGCAATCTATTGCAACACTCTGAACACATATAACCCAATATGTACTCGATTCAGATGACAGAGGACCACCTCTCCCATCTTTAAATCACCATACTATTTTACAATCGGACCGGTTCTCTCAGAGAACAGGCAAATGGGGTGAAATCCCTTAAATACTCTTGCACAATGAGGATCATAACAAAGAGGGACTCGGGAGGCTGAGGCAGGAGGATGGCAAGTTCCGGGCCAGCCTGGACAACTTAGTGAGACCCTCTGCAAGTCAGCGAGACCCTGTCACAAAATCCAAAATAAAAAGGGCTGGGGATGTAGCTCATCGGTCAAGCACCCCTGGGTTCAGTCCCCAGTTCCCAAAGCAAACACTCAGGAGGTTAAAGAAATTTGTCTTTGAAACGCTTTAAATCTGCCCCCAGTTGGTGTGAGGTCATGGCACCACCAGGTCCCAGGGACGATGAGGGGATCACAGGAGCCCTATCTCCTGTACAATACGACAGCAAGGAAGGAACGGTCTCCCCTTTGAACACCCAACAGAGCACTCACTTTGGCCAGGGAGCAGCCCGTCTCAGGGCAGGACAATAAATGCTGTCTCAGTCAGCGTCCAGCTGGACAACTGAACCCAAATGGTCACCTGGCAAGATACACTGGGTTTATAGCCCATTCAAAAGTTCAGATTTTTTAAACCAAAAAGGCTCTAACACACCTCGTAAAGACAATCCATAAAAATGAGTGAATCAGCCCGGCGTGGTGGTGCACGTCTGTTATCCCAGTGGCTCGGGAGGCTGAGGCAGGAGGATCGCCAGTTCAAAGCTAGCCTCAGCAACTTAGTGAGGCCCTAAGCAACTCAGCGAGACCCCGTCTCTGAATAAAAAAACAAACAGGGATGTGCCTCAGTGGTTAAGCACCCCTGGGTTCAGTCCCCAGTACAAAAAAAAAAAAAAAAAAAAAAAAGCCCGCCAAGACAAGACCGAACCATGTGTCTCCAGTTTGGCAAGGCAGGGTGCAGTTTTCGTGGTTACAACAGAAGAGAACACGAGGCAAGGACACAAAAACCGGTAGGGGATGTGAAACAAGAGACTCCTAGGAAGGGACCCATGTGCATATTGCAAGGAAGGGGGCCACTGGCAGCACGAGTGCCTGAATTAAAGTCAGGGAGGGAAAGCGAGAGGGAAGCCGCACAGACAGATGGTGAGCTGCCTGCGAGTCAGATGATGGATGGGGACTCCTGGGGCTCCCTTCAGGCTCTGGAGCCGACTCCAATTTCCTCACAGGAGCCCTGGTTCAAATCACCACAGTCGATCCAATCTAACAAAATGGTCGATTTTCTCGTGTGCTGGTACCACCTGTTCTGTTCTCCATCCTGAAGTGGCTTGCTGTAGGCAAAAGGCAGGGTCTATTTTAGGTGAAAATGCAAAAGAAAACTTTCCTCCAACCTATGGAATGCCAACTAGGAGACTGAAAACTTGAAACCGTTTTCTCTACGTGCCAGGACATCAATTCCATCATCGGGATGGGACTTGCTGTTCGGAGGAAATGCTCTGGAAGCCTTCTCTCAGAACAAGACAGCAGCTCCACCTACAGGTCGCACCAGAAGAAGCCATCAGATTGCAGACGCTGCTTACTCAATGGAGGACACAGCAGAGGGGTCCTTTCCCTCTGAGCCCTAGGAGACAGCAAGACCTCATGGGCAGGTGGAGCCCTGGGTGCAACAGTGAGCGGCCACGCAGTAAGTGCGGAGTTGAAAGAGCGAGCCACTGCACCTCAGAAGAACAGTACCCTCTCAAGACCGCGCTGTTAGAAGGAGTGCAGCCGGCGTTAGAGAAGTTTCTTCAGTGTGGGCTAATTTGCTCTTGTTGGTCACACTGCAGTACCCCAGTTCTGCCAGTAAGTAAACCTCATGCAACGGAGCATAGCTGTCTTCAGGATCTGAGAGCTACTGATCAGACACTGTGCAACCTGTTCACCCTGCTCTGCCCGATCCTCCTCCTCCTCTATCAATTCTTAGACCTGGGGACCACCAACAGCTTCCGGTATTAAACCTGAAGCAGGAAGCATGCTTTCTCTCGTATCCCACTTGAGGGCACTTGTCAGTGACTGTTTGCTTTTGAATGGTGGGAGATTTAAAAGAACTTTGTCCCAGGAACAAAAGCCACCTTCCAATGCTGCTCTGCTGCTGCCTCAGGGTTTTAAAAACCCCACACCCCTTTTGGTGAGATTTGAGCAAAGACTGAGAGTTCTGCACTTTGGAAGAGAAGAAGGTCTTGCTGGACTGTGGTGACGACTGGCTGAGAGCAAGCCCCGATTATGAAAAATGTCCACTTAACACCATTTTGGTGCTGCGTCACCTGGCGTGCTGTGGATACAAAGTGTCACCCTGGAAAGGCCAGACTGGCAAGCAGAGAGTCGCTTACCTTGAGTTTTAATTTAAACAAGAAAGACGGAGCTTGATATCCAATTGGAAACAAACAATCGCTAATAGCTAAGTCCCCATAAACAGGAGACAGCTGTGAGAGTTTCTAGCATGGGCAGAGTTCTGCCAAATCTGGGCCCCTAATTTGGGACTTGGGGTTAAACCTCTTGGTGAAGCCTTAAGCCCCCACCCCCCGCCCCCCAGCCCTGACATTGGACCACTGAGTGCCAGCAAGTCTTTGACTCTGTCAAAGAAAATTGACACCAGCATAGCCTTAGGGTGTCTTGACCTTAAAGCCCTACACGTTGTAAGTCCAGGAGAAACAAGACCCAGTTTTATGGCTTCTTGTTCACATGCTTGAGATTGCCCTGGACCTGTAGCTTCTTTCTTCCAACGACTGGAGCAAACAACCAAAGGATGGACACCCTATCTCTGAGCAGTCACTCCTACTTGTGACATCTGCCCTAAGGCAGAAAAGTTCACCTTGGCACAGGCCATTAGGGCACCTGTGCCTCATCCGGTTGCTTGGTTTGGGGGTTTTGCGATACTGGGGACTGAACCCAGGGGCGCTTTCCCACGGAGCTACATCCCCAGCCCTTCTGAATTTTTATTTTGAATCAGGGTCTCGCTAAGTCCCCAAGGCTGGCCTCAAACTTGCGATCCTCCTGCCTCGGCCTCCCAAATCACTGCGATTACAGGCATGAGCCACCGTGCCTGGCTGAAGCCAGTTTCAAAACACCTACATGAAGGGACACATTGTGGCAGGAATGAACTGGCAGTTTCAATGTGGTCTTTCTTGATGGAAGCC